>JAUJYP020000219.1:0-92537 GCA_030674075.2 Linum usitatissimum
GCACCTTAGCATCATTACCTTTCTCTTTATATAATAGTGCACTTTCGAATGCATGGAACCTGTACTCCTCCAACTCTAGTATTTGGTACTTTCTTTCTAAAGCTATAAGACTAGCATCCATATTTAATCGCTTCATCGCCGATAATGGTTTATGCTCAAGGTTGACTGATAAATGACAAGACTAACCATTAAATAGTCGACAAGGTGAAGTGTCGATCGATACGAGTCTCGAAGGGAGTTGGAAAGGCCCATAGAGCCTCATCGAGCTTGATTGACCAATTCCTTAGAGATTGATCGATCGTCTTTCCATGAATTAGCTCGAGCTCATGATTCATCACTTCTTCCAAACTAATTGCATATGCGTGGCAAGCGATGATCAATAAATGAGTTATTCTAGTTAGTTTGAAAACACGTTTGAAAATACTCTGAAAGTGAGTACCCCGAATGCTTATGACCGAGAGAGGGTCGTCGAATTGAGTGAGAACTCATAGCATGAACTTTACCAAGACCTTAGCATCATTACCTTTCTCTTTATATAATAGTGCACTTTCGAATGCATGGAACCCGTACTCCTCCAACTCTAGTATTTGGTACTTTCTTTCTAAAGCTGTAAGACTAGCATCCATATTTAATCGCTTCATCGCCGATAATGGTTTATGCTCAAGGTTGATCGATAAATGACAAGACTAACCATTAAATAGTCGACAAGGTGAAGTGTCGATCGATACGAGTCTTGAAGGCAGTTGGAAAGGCCCAAAGAGCCTCATCGAGCTTGATTGACCAATTCCTTAGAGATTGATCGATCGTCTTTCCAAGAATTAGCTCGAGCTCATGATTCGTCACTTCCTCCGTACTAATTGCATATGCGTGGCAAGCGATGATCAATAAATGAGTTATTCTAGTTAGTTTGAAAACACGTTTGAAAATACTCGAAAGTGAGTACCCCGATTGCTTATGACCGAGAGAGGGTCGTCGAATTGAGTGAGAACTCATAGCATGAACTTTACCAAGCACCTTAGCATCATTACCTTTCTCTTTATATAATAGTGCACTTTCGAATGCATGGAACCTGTACTCCTCCAACTCTAGTATTTTGTACTTTCTTTCTAAAGTTGTAAGACTAGCATCCATATTTAATCGCTTCATCGCCGATAATGGTTTATGCTCAAGGTTGACTGATAAATGACAAGACTAACCATTAAATAATCGACAATATGAAGTGCCGATCGATACGAGTCTTGAAGGCAGTTGGAAAGGCCCAAAGAGACTCATCGAGCTTGATTGACCAATTCCTTAGAGATTGATCGATGGTCTTTCCAAGAATTAGCTCGAGCTCATGATTCGTCACTTCCTCCGTACTAATTGCATATGGGTGGCAAGCGATGATCAATAAATGAGTTATTCTAGTTAGTTTGAAAACACGTTTGAAAATACTCGAAAGTGAGTACCCCGATTGCTTATGACCGAGAGAGGGTCGTCGAATTGAGTGAGAACTCATAGCATGAACTTTACCAAGACCTTAGCATCATTACCTTTCTCTTTATATAATAGTGCACTTTCGAATGCATGGAACCCGTACTCCTCCAACTCTAGTATTTGGTACTTTCTTTCTAAAGCCGTAAGACTAGCATCCATATTTAATCGCTTCATCGCCGATAATGGTTTATGCTCAAGGTTGACTCGATAAATGACAAGACTAACCATTAAATAGTCGACAAGGTGAAGTGTCGATCGATACGAGTCTTGAAGGGAGTTGGAAAGGCCCAAAGAGCCTCATCGAGCTTGATTGACCAATTCCTTAGAGATTGATCGATGGTCTTTCCAAGAATTAGCTCGAGCTCATGATTCGTCACTTCCTCCGTACTAATTGCATATGGGTGGCAAGCGATGATCAATAAATGAGTTATTCTAGTTAGTTTGAAAACACGTTTGAAAATACTCGAAAGTGAGTACCCCGATTGCTTATGACCGAGAGAGGGTCGTCGAATTGAGTGAGAACTCATAGCATGAACTTTACCAAGACCTTAGCATCATTACCTTTCTCTTTATATAATAGTGCACTTTCGAATGCATGGAACCTGTACTCCTCCAACTCTAGTATTTGGTACTTTCTTTCTAAAGCTGTAAGACTAGCATCCATATTTAATCGCTTCATCGCCGATAATGGTTTATGCTCAAGGTTGACTGATAAATGACAAGACTAACCATTAAATAATCGACAATATGAAGTGCCGATCGATACGAGTCTTGAAGGCAGTTGGAAAGGCCCAAAGAGACTCATCGAGCTTGATTGACCAATTCCTTAGAGATTGATCGATCGTCTTTCCAAGAATTAGCTCGAGCTCATGATTCGTCACTTCCTCCGTACTAATTGCATATGGGTGGCAAGCGATGATCAATAAATGAGTTATTCTAGTTAGTTTGAAAAGCACGTTTGAAAATACTCGAAAGTGAGTACCCCGATTGCTTATGACCGAGAGAGGGTCGTCGAATTGAGTGAGAACTCATAGCATGAACTTTACCACCACCTTAGCATCATTACCTTTCTCATTATATAATAATACACTTTCGAATGCATGGAACCTGAACTCCTCCAACTCTAGTATTTTGTACTTTCTTTCAAAAGCTGTAAGACTAGCATCCATATTTAATCGCTTCATCGCCGATAATGGTTTATGCTCAAGGTTGACTGATAAATGACAAGACCAACCATTAAATAGTAGACAAGGTGAAGTGTCGATCGCTACGAGTCTTGAAGGAAGTTGGAAAGGCCCAAAGAGCCTCATCGAGCTTGATTGACCAATTCCTTAGAGATTGATCGATCGTCTTTCCAAGAATTAGCTCGAGCTCATGATTCGTCACTTCCTCCAGACTAATTGCATGTGGGTGGCAAGCGATGATCAATAAATGAGTTATTCTAGTTAGTTTGAAAGCACGTTTGAAAATACTCTGAAAGTGAGTACCCCGATTGCTTATGATCGAGAGAGGGTCGTCGAATTGAGTGAGAACTCATAGCATGAACTTTACCAGCACCTTAGCATCATTACCTTTCTCTTTATATAATAGTGCACTTTCGAATGCATGGAACCTGTACTCCTCCAACTCTAGTATTTGGTACTTTCTTTCTAAAGCCGTAAGACTAGCATCCATATTTAATCGCTTCATCGCCGATAATGGTTTATGCTCAAGGTTGACTGATAAACGACAAGACCAACCATTAAATAGTAGACAAGGTGAAGTGTCGATCGCTACGAGTCTTGAAGGAAGTTGGAAAGGCCCAAAGAGCCTCATCGAGCTTGATTGACCAATTCCTTAGAGATTGATCGTTCGTCTTTCCAAGAATTAGCTCGAGCTCATGATTCATCACTTCCTCCAGACTAATTGCATATGCGTGGCAAGCGATGATCAATAAATGAGGTATTCTAGTAAGTTTGAAAACACGTTTGAAAATACTCTGAAAGTGAGTACCCCGATTGCTTATGATCGAGAGCGGGTCGTCGAATTGAGTGAGAACTCATAGCATGAACTTTACCAGCACCTTAGCATCATTACCTTTCTCTTTATATAATAGTGCACTTTCGAATGCATGGAACCTGTACTCCTCCAACTCTAGTATTTGGTACTTTCTTTCTAAAGCTATAAGACTAGCATCCATATTTAATCGCTTCATCGCCGATAATGGTTTATGCTCAAGGTTGACTGATAAATGACAAGACTAACCATTAAATAGTCGACAAGGTGAAGTGTCGATTGATACGAGTCTTGAAGGCAGTTGGAAAGGCCCATAGAGCCTCATCGAGCTTGATTGACCAATTCCGCAAAGATTGATCGATCGTCTTTCCAAGAATTAGCTCGAGTTCATGATTCATCACTTCTTCCAGACTAATTGCATATGGGTGGCAAGCGATGATCAATAAATGAGTTATTCTAGTTAGTTTGAAACCACGTTTGAAAATACTATGAAAGTGAGTACCCCGATTGCTTATGACCGAGAGAGGGTCGTCGAATTGAGTGAGAACTCATAGCATGAACTTTACCAGCACCTTAGCATCATTACCTTTCTCTTTATATAATAGTGCACTTTCGAATGCATGGAACCCGTACTCCTCCAACTGTAGTATTTGGTACTTTCTTTCTAAAGCTATGTAAGACTAGCATCCATATTTAATCGCTTCATCGCCGATAATGGTTTATGCTCAAGGTTGATCGATAAATGACAAGACTAACCATTAAATAATCGACAAGGTGAAGTGTCGATCGATACGAGTCTTGAAGGAAGTTGGAAAGGCCCAAAGAGACTCATCGAGCTTGATTGACCAATTCCTTAGAGATTGATCGATCGTCTTTCCAAGAATTAGCTCGAGCTCATGATTCGTCACTTCCTCCAGACTAATTGCATATGGGTGGCAAGCGATGATCAATAAATGAGTTATTCTAGTTAGTTTGAAAGCACGTTTGAAAATACTCTGAAAGTGAGTACCCCGATTGCTTATGATCGAGAGAGGGTCGTCGAATTGAGTGAGAACTCATAGCATGAACTTTACCAAGCACCTTAGCATCATTACCTTTCTCTTTATATAATAGTGCACTTTCGAATGCATGGAACCCGTACTCCTCCAACTCTAGTATTTGGTACTTTCTTTCTAAAGCCGTAAGACTAGCATCCATATTTAATCGCTTCATCGCCGATAATGGTTCATGCTCAAGGTTGACTGATAAATGACAAGACTAACCATTAAATAGTCGACAAGGTGAAGTGTCGATCGATACGAGTCTCGAAGGGAGTTGGAAAGGCCCATAGAGCCTCATCGAGCTTGATTGACCAATTCCTCAGAGATTGATCGATCGTCTTTCCAAGAATTAGCTCGAGCTCATGATTCATCACTTCTTCCAGACTAATTGCATATGCGTGGCAAGCGATGATCAATAAATGAGTTATTCTAGTTAGTTTGAAAACACGTTTGAAAATACTCTGAAAGTGAGTACCCCGATTGCTTATGACCGAGAGAGGGTCGTCGAATTGAGTGAGAACTCATAGCATGAACTTTACCAAGCACCTTAGCATCATTACCTTTCTCTTTATATAATAGTGCACTTTCGAATGCATGGAACCTGTACTCCTCCAACTCTAGTATTTTGTACTTTCTTTCTAAAGTTGTAAAACTAGCATCCATATTTAATCGCTTCATCGCCGATAATGGTTTATGCTCAAGGTTGGATTGATAAATGACAAGACTAACCATTAAATAATCGACAATATGAAGTGCCGATCGATACGAGTCTTGAAGGCAGTTGTAAAGGCCCAAAGAGACTCATCGAGCTTGATTGACCAATTCCTTAGAGACTGATCGATGGTCTTTCCAAGAATTAGCTCGAGCTCATGATTCGTCACTTCCTCCAGACTAATTGCATATGGGTGGCAAGCGATGATCAATAAATGAGTTATTCTAGTTAGTTTGAAAACACGTTTGAAAATACTCGAAAGTGAGTACCCCGATTGCTTATGACCGAGAGAGGGTCGTCGAATTGAGTGAGAACTCATAGCATGAACTTTACCAGCACCTTAGCATCATTACCTTTCTCTTTATATAATAGTGCACTTTCGAATGCATGGAACCCGTACTCCTCCAACTCTAGTATTTGGTACTTTCTTTCTAAAGCCGTAAGACTAGCATCCATATTTAATCGCTTCATCGCCGATAATGGTTTATGCTCAAGGTTGATAGATAAATGACAAGACTAACCATTAAATAGTCGACAAGGTGAAGTGTCGATCGATACGAGTCTTGAAGGCAGTTGGAAAGGCCCAAAGAGCCTCATCGAGCTTGATTGACCAATTCCTTAGAGATTGATCGATCGTCTTTCCAAGAATTAGCTCGAGCTCATGATTCATCACTTCCTCCGTACTAATTGCATATGGGTGGCAAGCGATGATCAATCAATGAGTTATTCTAGTTAGTTTGAAAACACGTTTGAAAATACTCAGAAAGTGAGTACCCCGATTGCTGATGACCGAGAGAGGGTCGTCGAATTGAGTGAGAACTCATAGCATGAACTTTACCAGAACCTTAGCATCATTACCTTTCTCTTTATATAATAGTGCACTTTCGAATGCATGGAACCTGTACTCCTCCAACTCTAGTATTTGGTACTTTCTTTCTAAAGTTGTAAAACTAGCATCCATATTTAATCGCTTCATCGCCGATAATGGTTTATGCTCAAGGTTGATAGATAAATGACAAGACTAACCATTAAATAGTCGACAAGGTGAAGTGTCGATCGATACGAGTCTTGAAGGCAGTTGGAAAGGCCCAAAGAGCCTCATCGAGCTTGATTGACCAATTCCTTAGAGATTGATCGATCGTCTTTCCAAGAATTAGCTCGAGCTCATGATTCATCACTTCCTCCGTACTAATTGCATATGGGTGGCAAGCGATGATCAATCAATGAGTTATTCTAGTTAGTTTGAAAACACGTTTGAAAATACTCAGAAAGTGAGTACCCCGATTGCTGATGACCGAGAGAGGGTCGTCGAATTGAGTGAGAACTCATAGCATGAACTTTACCAGAACCTTAGCATCATTACCTTTCTCTTTATATAATAGTGCACTTTCGAATGCATGGAACCCGTACTCCTCCAACTCTAGTATTTGGTACTTTCTTTCTAAAGCCGTAAGACTAGCATCCATATTTAATCGCTTCATCGCCGATAATGGTTTATGCTCAAGGTTGATCGATAAATGACAAGACTAACCATTAAATAGTCGACAAGGTGAAGTGTCGATCGATACGAGTCTTGAAGGCAGTTGGAAAGGCCCAAAGAGCCTCATCGAGCTTGATTGACCAATTCCTCGAGATTGATTGATCGTCTTTCCAAGAATTAGCTCGAGCTCATGATTCGTCACTTCCTCCAGACTAATTGCATATGGGTGGCAAGCGATGATCAATAAATGAGTTATTCTAGTTAGTTTGAAAACACGTTTGAAAATACTCGGAAAATGAGTACCCCGATTGCTTATGACCGAGAGAGGGTCGTCGAATTGAGTGAGAACTCATAGCATGAACTTTACCAACACCTTAGCATCATTACCTTTCTCTTTATATAATAGTGCACTTTCGAATGCATGGAACCCGTACTCCTCCAACTCTAGTATTTGGTACTTTCTTTCTAAAGCCGTAAGACTAGCATCCATATTTAATCGCTTCATCGCCGATAATGGTTTATGCTCAAGGTTGACTCGATAAATGACAAGACTAACCATTAAATAGTCGACAAGGTGAAGTGTCGATCGATACGAGTCTTGAAGGCACTTGGAAAGGCCCAAAGAGCCTCATCGAGCTTGATTGACCAATTCCTTAGAGATTGATCGATCGTCTTTCCAAGAATTAGCTCGAGCTCATGATTCGTCACTTCCTCCGTACTAATTGCATATGGGTGGCAAGCGATGATCAATAAATGAGTTATTCTAGTTAGTTTGAAAACACGTTTGAAAATACTCCGAAAGTGAGTACCCCGATTGCTTATGACCGAGAGAGGGTCGTCGAATTGAGTGAGAACTCATAGCATGAACTTTACCAACACCTTAGCATCATTACCTTTCTCTTTATATAATAGTGCACTTTCGAATGCATGGAACCTGTACTCCTCCAACTCTAGTATTTGGTACTTTCTTTCTAAAGCTGTAAGACTAGCATCCATATTTAATCGCTTCATCGCCGATAATGGTTTATGCTCAAGGTTGATCGATAAATGACAAGACTAACCATTAAATAGTCGACAAGGTGAAGTGTCGATCGATACGAGTCTTCAAGGCACTTGGAAAGGCCCAAAGAGCCTCATCGAGCTTGATTGACCAATTCCTTAGAGATTGATCGATCGTCTTTCCAAGAATTAGCTCGAGCTCATGATTCGTCACTTCCTCCCGTACTAATTGCATATGGGTGGCAAGCGATGATCAATAAATGAGTTATTCTAGTTAGTTTGAAAACACGTTTGAAAATACTCTAAAAGTGAGTACCCCGATTGCTTATGACCGAGAGAGGGTCGTCGAATTGAGTGAGAACTCATAGCATGAACTTTACCAACACCTTAGCATCATTACCTTTCTCTTTATATAATAGTGCACTTTCGAATGCATGGAACCTGTACTCCTCCAACTCTAGTATTTGGTACTTTCTTTCTAAAGCTGTAAGACTAGCATCCATATTTAATCGCTTCATCGCCGATAATGGTTTATGCTCAAGGTTGACTGATAAATGACAAGACTAACCATTAAATAGTCGACAAGGTGAAGTGTCGATCGATACGAGTCTTCAAGGCGCTTGGAAAGGCCCAAAGAGCCTCATCGAGCTTGATTGACCAATTCCTTAGAGATTGATCGATCGTCTTTCCAAGAATTAGCTCGAGCTCATGATTCGTCACTTCCTCCAGTACTAATTGCATATGGGTGGCAAGCGATGATCAATAAATGAGTTATTCTAGTTAGTTTGAAAACACGTTTGAAAATACTCCGAAAGTGAGTACCCCGATTGCTTATGACCGAGAGAGGGTCGATCGAATTGAGTGAGAACTCATAGCATGAACTTTACCAACACCTTAGCATCATTACCTTTCTCTTTATATAATAGTGCACTTTCGAATGCATGGAACCCGTACTCCTCCAACTCTAGTATTTGGTACTTTCTTTCTAAAGCCGTAAGACTAGCATCCATATTTAATCGCTTCATCGCCGATAATGGTTTATGCTCAAGGTTGACCGATAAATGACAAGACTAACCATTAAATAGTCGACAAGGTGAAGTGTCGATCGATACGAGTCTTCAAGGCAATTGGAAAGGCCCAAAGAGCCTCATCGAGCTTGATTGACCAATCTCCTCAGACATTAATCGATCGTGTTTCCAAGAATTAGCTCGAGCTCATGATTTGTCACTTCCTCCAGACTAATTGCATATGGGTGGCAAGCGATGATCAATAAATGAGTTATTCTAGTTAGTTTGAAAACACGTTTGAAAATACTCGAAAGTGAGTACCCCGATTGCTTATGACCGAGAGAGGGTGGTCGAATTGAGTGAGAACTCATGGCATGAACTTTACCAACACCTTAGCATCATTACCTTTCTCTTTATATAATAGTGCACTTTCGAATGCATGGAACCCGTACTCCTCCAACTCTAGTATTTGGTACTTTCTTTCTAAAGTCGTAAGACTAGCATCCATATTTAATCGCTTCATCGCCGATAATGGTTTATGCTCAAGGTTACCGATAAATGACAAGACTAACCATTAAATAGTCGACAAGGTGAAGTGTCGATCGATACGAGTCTTCAAGGCACTTGGAAAGGCCCAAAGAGCCTCATCGAGCTTGATTGACCAATCTCCTAGAGATTGATCGATCGTCTTTCCAAGAATTAGCTCGAGCTCATGATTCGTCACTTCCTCCGGACTAATTGCATATGGGTGGCAAGCGATGATCAATAAATGAGTTATTCTAGTTAGTTTGAAAACACGTTTGAAATTACTCTGAAAGTGAGTACCCCGATTGCGTATGACCGAGAGAGGGTGGTCGAATTGAGTGAGAACTCATGGCATGAACTTTACCAACACCTTAGCATCATTACCTTTCTCTTTATATAATAGTGCGCTTTCGAATGCATGGAACCTGTACTCCTCCAACTCAAGTATTTGGTACTTTATTTCTAAAGCCGTAAGACTAGCATCCATATTTAATCGCTTCATCGCCCATAATGTTTTATGCTCAAGGTTGATCGATAAATGACAAGACTAACCATTACATAGTCGACAAGGTGAAGTGTCGTTCGATACGAGTCTTCAAGGCGTTGGAAAGGCCCAAAGAGCCTCATCGAGCTTGATTGACCAATCTCCTCGAGATTAATCGATTGTCTTTCCAAGAATTAGCTCGAGCTCATGATTCGTCACTTCCTCCGTACTAATTGCATATGGGTGGCAAGCGATTATCAATAAATGAGTTATTCTAGTTAGTTTGAAAACACGTTTGAAATTACTCGAAAGTGAGTACCCTGATTGCGTATGACCGAGAGAGGGTGATCGAATTGAGTGAGAACTCATGGCATGAACTTTACCAACACGTTAGCATCATCACCTTTCTATTTATATAATAGTGCCCTTTCGAAAGCATGGAACCTGTACTCCTCCAACTCAAGTATTTGGTACTTTCTTTCTAAAGCTGTAAGACTAGCATCCATATTTAATCGCTTCATCGCCCATAATGGTTTATGCTCAAAGTTGACTGATAAATGACAAGACTAACCATTACATAGTCGACAAGGTGAAGTGTCGATCGATACGAGTCTTCAAGGCACTTGGAAAGGCCCAAAGAGCCTCATCGAGCTTGATTGACCAATCTCCTCGACATTAATCGATTGTCTTTCCAAGAATTAGCTCGAGCTCATGATTCGTCACTTCCTCCAGACTAATTGCATATGGGTGGCAAGCGATGATCAATAAATGAGTTATTCTAGTTAGTTTGAAAACACGTTTGAAATTACTCTAAAAGTGAGTACCTCGATTGCATATGACCGAGAGAGGGTGGTCGAATTGAGTGAGAACTCATGGCATGAACTTTACCAACACCTTAGCATCATTACCTTTCTCTTTATATAATAGTGCGCTTTCGAATGCATGGAACTCCGTACTCCTCCAACTCTAGTATTTCGTACTTTCTTTCTAAAGCCGTAAGACTAGCATCCATATTTAATCGCTTCATCGCCCATAATGTTTTATGCTCAAACTTGACCGATAAATGACAAGACTAACCATTACATAGTCGACAAGGTGAAGTGTCGTTCGATACGAGTCTTCAAGGCAGTAGGAAAGGCCCAAAGAGCCTCATCGAGCTTGATTGACCAATCTCCTCAGAGATTAATCGATTGTCTTTCCAAGAATTAGCTCGAGCTCATGAGTCATCACTTCCTCCAGACTAATTGCATATGGGTGGCAAGCGATTATCAATAAATGAGTTATTCTAGTTAGTTTGAAAACACGTTTGAAATTACTCTGAAAGTGAGTACCCTGATTGCATATGACCGAGAGAGGGTGATCGAATTAAGTGAGAACTCATGGCATGAACTTTACCAACACCTTAGCATCATCACCTTTCTATTTATATAATAGTGCGCTTTCGAATACATGGAATCTGTACTCCAACAACTCCAATAGTTGGTACTTTCTTTCTAAAGCTGTAAGACTAGCATCCATATTTAGTCGCTTCCTTCCCCATAATGGTTTACGCTCAAGGGTAACTGATAAATGACAAGACTAACCATTAAATAGTCGACAAGGTGAAGTGTCGATCAATACGAGTCTTGAAGGGAGTTGGAAAGACCCAAAGAGCCTCATCGAGCTTGATTGACCAATTCCTCAGAGATTGATCGATCGTCTTTCCAAGAATTAGCTCGTGCTCACGATTCGTCACTTCCTCCAGACTAATTGCGTATGGGTGGCAAGGGATGATCCATAAATGAGTTATTCTAGTTAGTTTGAAAACACGTTTGAAATTACTCTGAAAGTGAGTACCCCGATTGCGTATGACCGAGAGAGGGTGGTCGAATTGAGTGAGAACTCATGGCATGAACTTTACCAACACCTTAGCATCATTTCCTTTCTCTTTATATAATAGTGCGCTTTCGAATGCATGGAACCTGTACTCCTCAAACTCAAGTATTTGGTACTTTCTTTCTAAAGCTGTAAGACTAGCATCCATATTTAATCGCTTCATCGCCAATAATGTTTTATGCTCAAAGTTACCTAATAAATGTCAAGACTAACCATTACATAGTCGACAAGGTGAAGTTTCGTTCGATACGAGTCTTCAAGGCACTTGGAAAGGCCCAAAGAGCCTCATCGAGCTTGATTGACCAATCTCCTCAGACATTAATCGATCGTCTTTCCAAGAATTAGCTCGAGCTCATGATTCGTCACTTCCTCCAGACTAATTGCATATGGGTGGCAAGCGATGATCAATAAATGAGTTATTCTAGTTAGTTTGAAAACACGTTTGAAATTACTCTGAAAGTGAGTACCCCGATTGCGTATGACCAAGAGAGGGTGGTCGAATTGAGTGAGAACTCATGGCATGAACTTTACCAACACCTTAGCATCATTACCTTTCTCTTTGTATAATAGTGCGCTTTCGAATGCATGGAACCTGTACTCCTCCAACTCAAGTATTTGGTACTTTCTTTCTAAATCGGTAGGACTAGCATCCATATTTAATCGCTTCATCGCCCATAATGTTTTATGCTCAAACTTGACTCGATAAATGACAAGACTAACCATTACATAGTCGACAAGGTGAAGTGTCGTTCGATACGAGTCTTCAAGGCGGAGTAGGAAAGGCCCAAAGAGCCTCATCGAGCTTGATTGACCAATCTCCTCAGAGATTAATCGATTGTCTTTCCAAGAATTAGCTCGAGCTCATGAGTCGTCACTTCCTCCGGACTAATTGCATATGGGTGGCAAGCGATTATCAATAAATGAGTTATTCTAGTTAGTTTGAAAACACGTTTGAAATTACTCTGAAAGTGAGTACCCTGATTGCGTATGACCGAGAGAGGGTGATCGAATTGAGTGAGAACTCATGGCATGAACTTTACCAACACCTTAGCATCATCACCTTTCTATTTATATAATAGTGCGCTTTCGAAAGCATGGAACCTGTACTCCTCCAACTCAAGTATTTGGTACTTTCTTTCTAAAGCCGTAAGACTAGCATCCATATTTAATCGCTTCATCGCCCATAATAGTTTATGCTCAAAGTTGATCGATAAATGACAAGACTAACCATTACATAGTCGACAAGGTGAAGTGTCGATCGATACGAGTCTTCAAGGCACTTGGAAAGGCCCAAAGAGCCTCATCGAGCTTGATTGACCAATCTCCTCAGACATTAACCGATTGTCTTTCCAAGAATTAGCTCGAGCTCATGATTTGTGACTTCCTCCAGACTAATTGCATATGGGTGGCAAGCGATGATCAATAAATGAGTTATTCTAGTTAGTTTGAAAACACGTTTGAAATTACTCTAAAAGTGAGTACCCTTATTGCATATGACCGAGAGAGGGTGGTCGAATTGAGTGAGAACTCATGGCATGAACTTTACCAACACCTTAGCATCATTACCTTTCTCTTTATATAATAGTGCGCTTTCGAATGCATGAAACCTGTACTCCTCCAACTCAAGTATTTGGTACTTTCTTTCTAAATCAGTAGGACTAGCATCCATATTTAATCGCTTCATCGCCCATAATGTTTTATGCTCAAACTTGACTGATAAATGACAAGACTAACCATTACATAGTCGACAAGGTGAAGTGTCGTTCGATACGAGTCTTCAAGGCAGTAGGAAAGGCCCAAAGAGCCTCATCGAGCTTGATTGACCAATCTCCTCAGAGATTAATCGATTGTCTTTCCAAGAATTAGCTCGAGCTCATGAGTCATCACTTCCTCCAGACTAATTGCATATGGGTGGCAAGCGATTATCAATAAATGAGTTATTCTAGTTAGTTTGAAAACACGTTTGAAATTACTCTGAAAGTGAGTACCCTGATTGCGTATGACCGAGAGAGGGTGATCGAATTAAGTGAGAACTCATGGCATGAACTTTACCAACACCTTAGCATCATCACCTTTCTATTTATATAATAGTGCGCTTTCGAATACATGGAATCTGTACTCCAACAACTCCAATAGTTGGTACTTTCTTTCTAAAGCTGTAAGACTAGCATCCATATTTAGTCGCTTCCTTGCCCATAATGGTTTACGCTCAAGGGTAACTGATAAATGACAAGACTAACCATTAAATAGTTGACAAGGTGAAGTGTCGATCAATACGAGTCTTGAAGGGAGTTGGAAAGACCCAAAGAGCCTCATCGAGCTTGATTGACCAATTCCTTAGAGATTGATCGATCGTCTTTCCAAGAATTAGCTCGTGCTCACGATTCGTCACTTCCTCCAGACTAATTGCGTATGGGTGGCAAGGGATGATCCATAAATGAGTTATTCTAGTTAGTTTGAAAACACGTTTGAAATTACTCTGAAAGTGAGTACCCCGATTGCGTATGACCGAGAGAGGGTGGTCGAATTGAGTGAGAACTCATGGCATGAACTTTACCAACACCTTAGCATCATTTCCTTTCTCTTTATATAATAGTGCGCTTTCGAATGCATGGAACCTGTACTCCTCAAACTCAAGTATTTGGTACTTTCTTTCTAAAGCTGTAAGACTAGTATCCATATTTAATCGCTTCATCGCCAATAATGGTTTATGCTCAAAGTTACCTAATAAATGACAAGACTAACCATTACATAGTCGACAAGGTGAAGTGTCAATCGATACGAGTCTTCAAGGCACTTGGAAAGGCCCAAAGAGCCTCATCGAGCTTGATTGACCAATCTCCTCAGACATTAATCGATCGTCTTTCCAAGAATTAGCTCGAGCTCATGATTCGTCACTTCCTCTAGACTAATTGCATATGGGTGGCAAGCGATGATCAATAAATGAGTTATTCTAGTTAGTTTGAAAACACGTTTGAAATTACTCTGAAAGTGAGTACCCCGATTGCGTATGACCGAGAGAGGGTGGTCGAATTGAGTGAGAACTCATGGCATGAACTTTACCAACACCTTAGCATCATTTCCTTTCTCTTTATATAATAGTGCGCTTTCGAATGCATGGAACCTGTACTCCTCAAACTCAAGTATTTGGTACTTTCTTTCTAAAGCTGTAAGACTAGCATCCATATTTAATCGCTTCATCGCCAATAATGGTTTATGCTCAAAGTGGACTGATAAATGACAAGACTAACCATTACATACTCAACAAGGTGAAGTATCGATCGATACAAGTCTTGAAGTGAGTTGGAAAGTCCCAAAGAGCCTCATCGAGCTTGATTGACCAATCTCCTCAGAGATTAATCGATTGTCTTTCCAAGAATTAGCTCGAGCTCATGATTCGTCACTTCCTCAAGACTAATTGCATATGGGTGGCAAGCGATTATCAATAAATGAGTTATTCTAGTTAGTTTGAAAACACGTTTGAAATTACTCTGAAAGTGAGTACCCCGATTGCGTATGACCGAGAGAGGGTGGTCGAATTGAGTGAGAACTCATGGCATGAACTTTACCAACACCTTAGCATCATCACCTTTCTATTTATATAATAGTGCGCTTTCGAAAGCATGGAACCTGTACTCCTCCAACTCAAGTATTTGGTACTTTCTTTCTAAAGCTGTAAGACTAGCATCCATATTTAATCGCTTCATCGCCCATAAAGGTTTATGCTCAAAGTTGACTGATAAATGACAAGACTAACCATTACATAGTCGACAAGGTGAAGTGTCGATCGATACGAGTCTTCAAGGCACTTGGAAAGGCCCAAAGAGCCTCATCGAGCTTGATTGACCAATCTCCTCAGACATTAATCGATCGTCTTTCCAAGAATTAGCTCGAGCTCATGATTCGTCACTTCCTCCGGACTAATTGCATATGGGTGGCAAGCGATGATCAATAAATGAGTTATTCTAGTTAGTTTGAAAACACGTTTGAAATTACTCTAAAACTGAGTACCCCGATTGCGTATGACCGAGAGAGGGTGGTCGAATTGAGTGAGAACTCATGGCATGAACATTACCAACACCTTAGCATCATTACCTTTCTCTTTATATAATAGTGCGCTTTTGAATGCATGGAACCTGTACTCCTCCAACTCAAGTATTTGGTACTTTCTTTCTAAAGCTGTAAGACTAGCATCCATATTTAATCGCTTCATCGCCCATAATGGTTTATGCTCAAAGTGGACTGATAAATGACAAGACTAACCATTACATACTCAACAAGGTGAAGTATCGATCGATACAAGTCTTGAAGGGAGTTGGAAAATCCCAAAGAGCCTCATCGAGCTTGATTGACCAATCTCCTTAGAGATTAATCGATTGTCTTTCCAAGAATTAGCTCGAGCTCATGATTCGTCACTTCCTCCCGTACTAATTGCATATGGGTGGCAAGCGATTATCAATAAATGAGTTATTCTAGTTATTTGAAAACACGTTTGAAATTACTCTGAAAGTGAGTACCCTGATTGCGTATGACCGAGAGAGGGTGGTCGAATTGAGTAAGAACTCATGGCATGAACTTTACCAAGACCTTAGCATCATCACCTTTCTATTTATATAATAGTGCGCTTTCGAAAGCATGGAACATGTACTCCTCCAACTCAAGTATTTGGTACTTTCTTTCTAAAGCTGTAAGACTAGCATCCATATTTAATCGCTTCATCGCCCATAATGGTTTATGCTCAAAGTTGACTGATAAATGACAAGACTAACCATTACATAGTCGACAAGGTGAAGTGTCGATCGATACGAGTCTTCAAGGCACTTGGAAAGGCCCAAAGAGCCTCATCGAGCTTGATTGACCAATCTCCTCAGACATTAATCGATCGTCTTTCCAAGAATTAGCTCGAGCTCATGATTCGTCACTTCCTCCAGACTAATTGCATATGGGTGGCAAGCGATGATCAATAAATGAGTTATTCTAGTTAGTTTGAAAACACGTTTGAAATTACTCTAAAACTGAGTACCCCGATTGCGTATGACCGAGAGAGGGTGGTCGAATTGAGTGAGAACTCATGGCATGAACTTTACCAACACCTTAGCATCATTACCTTTCTCTTTATATAATAGTGCGCTTTCGAATGCATGGAACCCGTACTCCTCCAACTCAAGTATTTGGTACTTTCTTTCTAAATCAGTAGGACTAGCATCCATATTTAATCGCTTCATCGCCCATAATGTTTTATGCTCAAACTTGACTGATAAATGAGAAGACTAACCATTACATAGTCGACAAGGTGAAGTGTCGTTCGATACGAGTCTTCAAGGCAGTAGGAAAGGCCCAAAGAGCCTCATCGAGCTTGATTGACCAATCTCCTCAGAGATTAATCGATTGTCTTTCCAAGAATTAGCTCGAGCTCATGAGTCGTCACTTCCTCCCGACTAATTGCATATGGGTGGCAAGCGATTATCAATAAATGAGTTATTCTAGTTAGTTTGAAAACACGTTTGAAATTACTCTGAAAGTGAGTACCCTGATTGCGTATGACCGAGAGAGGGTGATCGAATTGAGTGAGAACTCATGGCATGAACTTTACCAACACCTTAGCATCATTTCCTTTCTCTTTATATAATAGTGCGCTTTCGAATGCATGGAACCTGTACTCCTCAAACTCAAGTATTTGGTACTTTCTTTCTAAATCAGTAAGACTAGCATCCATATTTAATCGCTTCATCGCCAATAATGGTTTATGCTCAAAGTTATCTAATAAATGACAAGACTAACCATTACATAGTCGACAAGGTGAAGTGTCAATCAATACGAGTCTTCAAGGCACTTGGAAAGGCCCAAAGAGCCTCATCGAGCTTGATTGACCAATCTCCTCAGACATTAATCGATCGTCTTTCCATGAATTAGCTCGAGCTCATGATTCGTCACTTCCTCCGGACTAATTGCATATGGGTGGCAAGCGATGATCAATAAATGAGTTATTCTAGTTAGTTTGAAAACACGTTTGAAATTACTCTGAAAGTGAGTACCCCGATTGCGTATGACCGAGAGAGGGTGGTCGAATTGAGTGAGAACTCATGGCATGAACTTTACCAACACCTTAGCATCATTTCCTTTCTCTTTATATAATAGTGCGCTTTCGAATGCATGGAACCTGTACTCCTCCAACTCAAGTATTTGGTACTTTCTTTCTAAAGCTGTAAGACTAGCATCCATATTTAATCGCTTCATCGCCCATAATGGTTTATGCTCAAAGTGGACTGATAAATGACAAGACTAACCATTACATACTCAACAAGGTGAAGTATCGATCGATACAAGTCTTGAAGGGAGTTGGAAAGTCCCAAAGAGCCTCATCGAGCTTGATTGACCAATCTCCTTAGAGATTAATCGATTGTCTTTCCAAGAATTAGCTCGAGCTCATGATTCGTCACTTCCTCCAGACTAATTGCATATGGGTGGCAAGCGATTATCAATAAATGAGTTATTCTAGTTATTTGAAAACACGTTTGAAATTACTCTGAAAGTGAGTACCCTGATTGCGTATGACCGAGAGAGGGTGGTCGAATTGAGTAAGAACTCATGGCATGAACTTTACCAAGACCTTAGCATCATCACCTTTCTATTTATATAATAGTGCGCTTTCGAAAGCATGGAACATGTACTCCTCCAACTCAAGTATTTGGTACTTTCTTTCTAAAGCTGTAAGACTAGCATCCATATTTAATCGCTTCATCGCCCATAATGGTTTATGCTCAAAGTTGACTGATAAATGACAAGACTAACCATTACATAGTCGACAAGGTGAAGTGTCGATCGATACGAGTCTTCAAGGCACTTGGAAAGGCCCAAAGAGCCTCATCGAGCTTGATTGACCAATCTCCTCAGACATTAATCGATCGTCTTTCGAAGAATTAGCTCGAGCTCATGATTCGTCACTTCCTCCAGACTAATTGCATATGGGTGGCAAGCGATGATCAATAAATGAGTTATTCTAGTTAGTTTGAAAACACGTTTGAAATTACTCTAAAACTGAGTACCCCGATTGCGTATGACCGAGAGAGGGTGGTCGAATTGAGTGAGAACTCATGGCATGAACTTTACCAACACCTTAGCATCATTACCTTTCTCTTTATATAATAGTGCGCTTTCGAATGCATGGAACCCGTACTCCTCCAACTCAAGTATTTGGTACTTTCTTTCTAAATCGGTAAGACTAGCATCCATATTTAATCGCTTCATCGCCCATAATGTTTTATGCTCAAACTTGACCGATAAATGAGAAGACTAACCATTACATAGTCGACAAGGTGAAGTGTCGTTCGATACGAGTCTTCAAGGCAAGTAGGAAAGGCCCAAAGAGCCTCATCGAGCTTGATTGACCAATCTCCTCAGAGATTAATCGATTGTCTTTCCAAGAATTAGCTCGAGCTCATGAGTCGTCACTTCCTCCCGACTAATTGCATATGGGTGGCAAGCGATTATCAATAAATGAGTTATTCTAGTTAGTTTGAAAACACGTTTGAAATTACTGCGAAAGTGAGTACCCTGATTGCGTATGACCGAGAGAGGGTGATCGAATTGAGTGAGAACTCATGGCATGAACTTTACCAACACCTTAGCATCATTTCCTTTCTCTTTATATAATAGTGCGCTTTCGAATGCATGGAACCTGTACTCCTCAAACTCAAGTATTTGGTACTTTCTTTCTAAAGCTGTAAGACTAGCATCCATATTTAATCGCTTCATCGCCAATAATGGTTTATGCTCAAAGTTACCTAATAAATGACAAGACTAACCATTACATAGTCGACAAGGTGAAGTGTCAATCGATACGAGTCTTCAAGGCACTTGGAAAGGCCCAAAGAGCCTCATCGAGCTTGATTGACCAATCTCCTCAGACATTAATCGATCGTCTTTCCATGAATTAGCTCGAGCTCATGATTCGTCACTTCCTCCAGACTAATTGCATATGGGTGGCAAGCGATGATCAATAAATGAGTTATTCTAGTTAGTTTGAAAACACGTTTGAAATTACTCTGAAAGTGAGTACCCCGATTGCGTATGACCGAGAGAGGGTGGTCGAATTGAGTGAGAACTCATGGCATGAACTTTACCAACACCTTAGCATCATTTCCTTTCTCTTTATATAATAGTGCGCTTTCGAATGCATGGAACCTGTACTCCTCCAACTCAAGTATTTGGTACTTTCTTTCTAAAGCTGTAAGACTAGCATCCATATTTAATCGCTTCATCGCCCATAATGGTTTATGCTCAAAGTGGACTGATAAATGACAAGACTAACCATTACATACTCAAAAAGGTGAAGTATCGATCGATACAAGTCTTGAAGGGAGTTGGAAAGTCCCAAAGAGCCTCATCGAGCTTGATTGACCAATCTCCTCAGAGATTAATCGATTGTCTTTCCAAGAATTAGCTCGAGCTCATGATTCGTCACTTCCTCCAGACTAATTGCATATGGGTGGCAAGCGATTATCAATAAATGAGTT
The DNA here is from genome assembly GCA_030674075.2 of Linum usitatissimum. Lineage (NCBI taxonomy): Eukaryota > Viridiplantae > Streptophyta > Magnoliopsida > Malpighiales > Linaceae > Linum > Linum usitatissimum. Next base: position 20,110 of record JAUJYP020000219.1, read on the forward strand.
ATTCTAGTTAGTTTGAAAACACGTTTGAAATTACTCTAAAACTGAGTACCCCGATTGCGTATGACCGAGAGAGGATGGTCGAATTGAGTGAGAACTCATGGCATGAACTTTACCAACACCTTAGCATCATTACCTTTCTCTTTATATAATAGTGCGCTTTCGAATGCATGGAACCTGTACTCCTCCAACTCAAGTATTTGGTACTTTCTTTCTAAATCAGTAGGACTAGCATCCATATTTAATCGCTTCATCGCCCATAATGTTTTATGCTCAAACTTGACTGATAAATGAGAAGACTAACCATTACATAGTCGACAAGGTGAAGTGTCGTTCGATACGAGTCTTCAAGGCAGTAGGAAAGGCCCAAAGAGCCTCATCGAGCTTGATTGACCAATCTCCTCAGAGATTAATCGATTGTCTTTCCAAGAATTAGCTCGAGCTCATGAGTCGTCACTTCCTCCGGACTAATTGCATATGGGTGGCAAGCGATTATCAATAAATGAGTTATTCTAGTTAGTTTGAAAACACGTTTGAAATTACTCTGAAAGTGAGTACCCTGATTGCGTATGACCGAGAGAGGGTGATCGAATTGAGTGAGAACTCATGGCATGAACTTTACCAACACCTTAGCATCATTTCCTTTCTCTTTATATAATAGTGCGCTTTCGAATGCATGGAACCTGTACTCCTCAAACTCAAGTATTTGGTACTTTCTTTCTAAAGCTGTAAGACTAGCATCCATATTTAATCGCTTCATCGCCAATAATGGTTTATGCTCAAAGTTATCTAATAAATGACAAGACTAACCATTACATAGTCGACAAGGTGAAGTGTCAATCAATACGAGTCTTCAAGGCACTTGGAAAGGCCCAAAGAGCCTCATCGAGCTTGATTGACCAATCTCCTCAGACATTAATCGATCGTCTTTCCAAGAATTAGCTCGAGCTCATGATTCGTCACTTCCTCCAGACTAATTGCATATGGGTGGCAAGCGATGATCAATAAATGAGTTATTCTAGTTAGTTTGAAAACACGTTTGAAATTACTCTGAAAGTGAGTACCCCGATTGCGTATGACCGAGAGAGGGTGGTCGAATTGAGTGAGAACTCATGGCATGAACTTTACCAACACCTTAGCATCATTACCTTTCTCTTTATATAATAGTGCGCTTTTGAATGCATGGAACTTGTACTCCTCCAACTCAAGTATTTGGTACTTTCTTTCTAAAGCTGTAAGACTAGCATCCATATTTAATCGCTTCATCGCCAATAATGGTTTATGCTCAAAGTTACCTAATAAATGACAAGACTAACCATTACATAGTCGACAAGGTGAAGTGTCAATCGATACGAGTCTTCAAGGGAGTTGGAAAGTCCCAAAGAGCCTCATCGAGCTTGATTGACCAATCTCCTCAGACATTAATCGATCGTCTTTCCAAGAATTAGCTCGAGCTCATGATTCGTCACTTCCTCCAGACTAATTGCATATGGGTGGCAAGCGATGATCAATAAATGAGTTATTCTAGTTAGTTTGAAAACACGTTTGAAATTACTGCGAAAGTGAGTACCCCGATTGCGTATGACCGAGAGAGGGTGGTCGAATTGAGTGAGAACTCATGGCATGAACTTTACCAACACCTTAGCATCATTACCTTTCTCTTTATATAATAGTGCGCTTTTGAATGCATGGAACCTGTACTCCTCCAACTCAAGTATTTGGTACTTTCTTTCTAAAGCTGTAAGACTAGCATCCATATTTAATCGCTTCATCGCCAATAATGGTTTATGCTCAAAGTTACCTAATAAATGACAAGACTAACCATTACATAGTCGACAAGGTGAAGTGTCAATCGATACGAGTCTTCAAGGCACTTGGAAAGGCCCAAAGAGCCTCATCGAGCTTGATTGACCAATCTCCTCAGACATTAATCGATCGTCTTTCCAAGAATTAGCTCGAGCTCATGATTCGTCACTTCCTCCAGACTAATTGCATATGGGTGGCAAGCGATGATCAATAAATGAGTTATTCTAGTTAGTTTGAAAACACGTTTGAAATTACTCTGAAAGTGAGTACCCCGATTGCGTATGACCGAGAGAGGGTGGTCGAATTGAGTGAGAACTCATGGCATGAACTTTACCAACACCTTAGCATCATTACCTTTCTCTTTATATAATAGTGCGCTTTTGAATGCATGGAACCTGTACTCCTCCAACTCAAGTATTTGGTACTTTCTTTCTAAAGCTGTAAGACTAGCATCCATATTTAATCGCTTCATCGCCAATAATGGTTTATGCTCAAAGTTACCTAATAAATGACAAGACTAACCATTACAAAGTCGACAAGGTGAAGTGTCAATCGATACGAGTCTTCAAGGCACTTGGAAAGCCCCAAAGAGCCTCATCGAGCTTGATTGACCAATCTCCTCAGACATTAATCGATCGTCTTTCCAAGAATTAGCTCGAGCTCATGATTCGTCACTTCCTCCAGACTAATTGCATATGGGTGGCAAGCGATGATCAATAAATGAGTTATTCTAGTTAGTTTGAAAACACGTTTGAAATTACTCGAAAGTGAGTACCCCGATTGCGTATGACCGAGAGAGGGTGGTCGAATTGAGTGAGAACTCATGGCATGAACTTTACCAACACCTTAGCATCATTACCTTTCTCTTTATATAATAGTGCGCTTTTGAATGCATGGAACCTGTACTCCTCCAACTCAAGTATTTGGTACTTTCTTTCTAAAGCTGTAAGACTAGCATCCATATTTAATCGCTTCATCGCCCATAATGGTTTATGCTCAAAGTTGATCGATAAATGACAAGACTAACCATTACATAGTCGACAAGGTGATGTGTCGATCGATACGAGTCTTCAAGGCACTTGGAAAGGCCCAAAGAGCCTCATCGAGCTTGATTGACCAATCTCCTCAGACATTAATCGATCGTCTTTCCAAGAATTAGCTCGAGCTCATGATTCGTCACTTCCTCCGGACTAATTGCATATGGGTGGCAAGCGATGATCAATAAATGAGTTATTCTAGTTAGTTTGAAAACACGTTTGAAATTACTCGAAAGCGAGTACCCCGATTGCGTATGACCGAGAGAGGGTGGTCGAATTGAGTGAGAACTCATGGCATGAACTTTACCAACACCTTAGCATCATTACCTTTCTCTTTATATAATAGTGCGCTTTCGAATGCATGGAACCCGTACTCCTCCAACTCAAGTATTTGGTACTTTCTTTCTAAATCGTAGGACTAGCATCCATATTTAATCGCTTCATCGCCCATAATGTTTTATGCTCAAACTTGACTGATAAATGAGAAGACTAACCATTACATAGTCGACAAGGTGAAGTGTCGTTCGATACGAGTCTTCAAGGCAGTAGGAAAGGCCCAAAGAGCCTCATCGAGCTTGATTGACCAATCTCCTCAGAGATTAATCGATTGTCTTTCCAAGAATTAGCTCGAGCTCATGAGTCGTCACTTCCTCCGGACTAATTGCATATGGGTGGCAAGCGATTATCAATAAATGAGTTATTCTAGTTAGTTTGAAAACACGTTTGAAATTACTCTGAAAGTGAGTACCCTGATTGCGTATGACCGAGAGAGGGTGATCGAATTGAGTGAGAACTCATGGCATGAACTTTACCAACACCTTAGCATCATCACCTTTCTATTTATATAATAGTGCGCTTTCGAAAGCATGGAACCTGTACTCCTCCAACTCAAGTATTTGGTACTTTCTTTCTAAAGCTGTAAGACTAGCATCCATATTTAATCGCTTCATCGCCCATAATAGTTTATGCTCAAAGTTGACTGATAAATGACAAGACTAACCATTACATAGTCGACAAGGTGAAGTGTCGATCGATACGAGTCTTCAAGGCACTTGGAAAGGCCCAAAGAGCCTCATCGAGCTTGATTGACCAATCTCCTTAGACATTAACCGATTGTCTTTCCAAGAATTAGCTCGAGCTCATGATTTGTCACTTCCTCCAGACTAATTGCATATGGGTGGCAAGCGATGATCAATAAATGAGTTATTCTAGTTAGTTTGAAAACACGTTTGAAATTACTCTAAAAGTGAGTACCCCGATTGCATATGACCGAGAGAGGGTGGTCGAATTGAGTGAGAACTCATGGCATGAACTTAACCAACACCTTAGCATCATTACCTTTCTCTTTATATAATAGTGCGCTTTCGAATGCATGAAACCTGTACTCCTCCAACTCAAGTATTTGGTACTTTCTTTCTAAATCAGTAGGACTAGCATCCATATTTAATCGCTTCATCGCCCATAATGTTTTATGCTCAAACTTGACTGATAAATGAGAAGACTAACCATTACATAGTCGACAAGGTGAACTGTCATTCGATACGAGTCTTCAAGGCAGTAGGAAAGGCCCAAAGAGCCTCATCGAGCTTGATTGACCAATCTCCTCAGAGATTAATCGATTGTCTTTCCAAGAATTAGCTCGAGCTCATGAGTCGTCACTTCCTCCAGACTAATTGCATATGGGTGGCAAGCGATTATCAATAAATGAGTTATTCTAGTTAGTTTGAAAACACGTTTGAAATTACTCTGAAAGTGAGTACCCTGATTGCGTATGATCGAGAGAGGGTGATCGAATTGAGTGAGAACTCATGGCATGAACTTTACCAACACCTTAGCATCATCACCTTTCTATTTATATAATAGTGCGCTTTCGAAAGCATGGAACCTGTACTCCTCCAACTCAAGTATTTGGTACTTTCTTTCTAAAGCTGTAAGACTAGCATCCATATTTAATCGCTTCATCGCCCATAATAGTTTATGCTCAAAGTTGACTGATAAATGACAAGACTAACCATTACATAGTCGACAAGGTGAAGTGTCGATCGATACGAGTCTTCAAGGCACTTGGAAAGGCCCAAAGAGCCTCATCGAGCTTGATTGACCAATCTCCTTAGACATTAACCGATTGTCTTTCCAAGAATTAGCTCGAGCTCATGATTTGTCACTTCCTCCAGACTAATTGCATATGGGTGGCAAGCGATGATCAATAAATGAGTTATTCTAGTTAGTTTGAAAACACATTTGAAATTACTCTAAAAGTGAGTACCCCGATTGCATATGACCGAGAGAGGGTGGTCGAATTGAGTGAGAACTCATGGCATGAACTTAACCAACACCTTAGCATCATTACCTTTCTCTTTATATAATAGTGCCCTTTCGAATGCATGAAACCTGTACTCCTCCAACTCAAGTATTTGGTACTTTCATTCTAAATCAGTAGGACTAGCATCCATATTTAATCGCTTCATCGCCCATAATGTTTTATGCTCAAACTTGAGTGATAAATGACAAGACTAACCATTACATAGTCGACAAGGTGAAGTGTCGTTCGATACGAGTCTTCAAGGCGGTAGGAAAGGCCCAAAGAGCCTCATCGAGCTTGATTGACCAATCTCCTGGGAGATTAATCGATTGTCTTTCCAAGAATTAGCTCGAGCTCATGAGTCATCACTTCCTCCGGACTAATTGCATATGGGTGGCAAGCGATTATCAATAAATGAGTTATTCTAGTTAGTTTGAAAACACGTTTGAAATTACTGCGAAAGTGAGTACCCTGATTGCGTATGACCGAGAGAGGGTGATCGAATTGAGTGAGAACTCATGGCATGAACTTTACCAACACCTTAGCATCATCACCTTTCTATTTATATAATAGTGCGCTTTCGAAAGCATGGAACCTGTACTCCTCCAACTCAAGTATTTGGTACTTTCTTTCTAAAGCTGTAAGACTAGCATCCATATTTAATCGCTTCATCGCCCATAATAGTTTATGCTCAAAGTTGACTGATAAATGACAAGACTAACCATTACATAGTCGACAAGGTGAAGTGTCGATCGATACGAGTCTTCAAGGCACTTGGAAAGGCCCAAAGAGCCTCATCAAGCTTGATTGACCAATCTCCTCAGACATTAACCGATTGTCTTTCCAAGAATTCGCTCGAGCTCATGATTTGTCACTTCCTCCAGACTAATTGCATATGGGTGGCAAGCGATGATCAATAAATGAGTTATTCTAGTTAGTTTGAAAACACGTTTGAAATTACTCTAAAAGTGAGTACCCCGATTGCATATGACCGAGAGAGGGTGGTCGAATTGAGTGAGAACTCATGGCATGAACTTTACCAACACCTTAGCATCATTACCTTTCTCTTTATATAATAGTGCGCTTTCGAATGCATGAAACCTGTACTCCTCCAACTCAAGTATTTGGTACTTTCTTTCTAAATCGGTAGGACTAGCATCCATATTTAATCGCTTCATCGCCCATAATGTTTTATGCTCAAACTTGACTCGATAAATGACAAGACTAACCATTACATAGTCGACAAGGTGAAGTGTCGATCGATACGAGTCTTCAAGGCGGTAGGAAAGGCCCAAAGAGCCTCATCGAGATTGATTGACCAATCTCCTCAGAGATTAATCGATTGTCTTTCCAAGAATTAGCTCGAGCTCATGATTCGTCACTTTCTCCAGACTAATTGCATATGGGTGGCAAGCGATTATCAATAAATGAGTTATTCTAGTTAGTTTGAAAACACGTTTGAAATTACTCTGAAAGTCAGTACCCCGATTGCGTATGACCGAGAGAGGGTGGTCGAATTGAGTGAGAACTCATGGCATGAACTTTACCAACACCTTAGCATCATCACCTTTCTATTAATATAATAGTGCGCTTTCGAAAGCATGGAACCTGTACTCCTCCAACTCAAGTATTTGGTACTTTCTTTCTAAATCAGTAGGACTAGCATCCATATTTAATCGCTTCATCGCCCATAATGTTTTATGCTCAAACTTGACTGATAAATGACAAGACTAACCATTACATAGTCGACAAGGTGAAGTGTCGATCGATACGAGTCTTCAAGGCAGTAGGAAAGGCCCAAAGAGCCTCATCGAGATTGATTGACCAATCTCCTTAGAGATTAATCGATTGTCTTTCCAAGAATTAGCTCGAGCTCATGATTCGTCACTTCCTCCAGACTAATTGCATATGGGTGGCAAGCGATTATCAATAAATAAGTTATTCTAGTTAGTTTGAAAACACGTTTGAAATTACTCTAAAAGTGAGTACCCCGATTGCATATGACCGAGAGAGGGTGGTCGAATTGAGTGAGAACTCATGGCATGAACTTTACCAACACCTTAGCATCATTACCTTTCTCTTTATATAATAGTGCGCTTTCGAATGCATGAAACCTGTACTCCTCCAACTCAAGTATTTGGTACTTTCTTTCTAAATCAGTAGGACTAGCATCCATATTTAATCGCTTCATCGCCCATAATGTTTTATGCTCAAACATGACTGATAAATGACAAGACTAACCATTACATAGTCGACAAGGTGAAGTGTCGATCGATACGAGTCTTCAAGGCAGTAGGAAAGGTCCAAACAGCCTCATCGAGATTGATTGACCAATCTCCTCAGAGATTAATCGATTGTCTTTCCAAGAATTAGCTCGAGCTCATGATTCGTCACTTCCTCCAGACTAATTGCATATGGGTGGCAAGCGATTATCAATAAATGAGTTATTCTAGTTAGTTTGAAAACACGTTTGAAATTACTCTGAAAGTGAGTACCCCGATTGCGTATGACCGAGAGAGGGTGGTCGAATTGAGTGAGAACTCATGGCATGAACTTTACCAACACCTTAGCATCATCACCTATCTATTTATATAATAGTGCGCTTTCGAAAGCATGGAACACCGTACTCCTCCAACTCAAGTATTTGGTACTTTCTTTCTAAAGCCGTAAGACTAGCATCCATATTTAATCGCTTCATCGCCCATAATGGTTTATGCTCAAAGTTGACTGATAAATGACAAGACTAACTATTACATAGTCGACAAGGTGAAGTGTCGATCGATACGAGTCTTGAAGGCAGTAGGAAAGGCCCAAAGAGCCTCATCGAGCTTGATTGACAAATTCCTCAAAGATTGATCGATCGTCTTTCCAAGAATTAGCTCGAGCTCATGATTCGTCACTTCCTCCAGACTAATTGCATATGGGTGGCAAGCGATGATCAATAAATGAGTTATTCTAGTTAGTTTGAAAACACGTTTGAAAATACTTTGAAAGTGAGTACCCCGATTGCTTATGACCGAGAGAGGGTCGTCGAATTGAGTGAGAACTCATGGCATGAACTTTACAAACACCTTAGCATCATTACCTTTCTCTTTATATAATAGTCCGCTTTCGAATGCATGGAACCTGTACTCCTCCAACTCAAGTATTTGGTACTTTCTTTCTAAAGCATTAAGACTAGCATCCATATTTAATCGCTTCATCGCCCATAATGGTTTATGCTCAAAGTTGACTGATAAATGACAAGACTAACCATTACATAGTCGACAAGGTGAAGTGTCGATCGATACGAGTCTTCAAGGCACTTGGAAAGGCCCAAAGAGCCTCATCGAGCTTGATTGACCAATCTCCTCAGACATTAATCGATCGTCTTTCCAAGAATTAGCTCGAGCTCATGATTCGTCACTTCCTCCAGACTAATTGCATATGGGTTGCAAGCGATGATCAATAAATGAGTTATTCTAGTTAGTTTGAAAACACATTTGAAATTACTCTAAAAGTGAGTACCCCGATTGCGTATGACCGAGAGAGGGTGGTCGAATTGAGTGACAACTCATGGCATGAACTTTACCAACACCTTAGCATCATTACCTTTCTCTTTATATAATAGTGCGCTTTCGAATGCATGGAACATCGTACTCCTCCAACTCAAGTATTTGGTACTTTCTTTCTAAATCAGTAGGACTAGCATCCATATTTAATCGCTTCATCGCCCATAATGTTTTATGCTCAAACTTGACTGATAAATGACAAGGCTAACCATTACATAGTCGACAAGGTGAAGTGTCGATCGATACGAGTCTTCAACGCAGTAGGAAAGGCCCAAAGAGCCTCATCGAGCTTCATTGACCACTCTCCTCAGAGATTAATCGATTGTCTTTCCAAGAATTAGCTCGAGCTCATGATTCGTCACTTCCTCCAGACTAATTGCATATGGGTGGCAAGCGATTATCAATAAATGAGTTATTCTAGTTAGTTTGAAAACAAGTTTGAAATTACTCTGAAAGTGAGTACCCTGATTGCGTATGACCGAGAGAGGGTGGTCGAATTGAGTGAGAACTCATGGCATGAACTTTACCAACACCTTAGCATCATCATCTTTCTATTTATATAATAGTGCGCTTTCGAATGCATGGAACCCGTACTCCTCCAACTCAAGTATTTGGTACTTTCTTTCTAAAGCCGTAAGACTAGCATCCATATTTAATCGCTTCATCACCCATAATGGTTTATTCTCAAAGTTGGATCGATAAATGACAAGACTAACCATTACATAGTCGACAAGGTGAAGTTTTGATCGATACGAGTCTTGAAGGCGAGTAGGAAAGGCCCAAAGAGCCTCATCGAGCTTGATTGACCAATTCCTCAAAGATTGATCGATCGTCGTTCCAAGAATTAGCTCGAGCTCATGATTCGTCACTTCCTCAAGACTAATTGTATATGGGTGGCAAGGGATGATCAATAAATGAGTTATTCTAGTTAGTTTCAAAACACGTTTGAAAATACTTTGAAAGTGAGTACCCCGATTGCTAATGACCGAGAGAGGGTGGTCGAATTGAGTGAGAACTCATGGCATGAACTTTACCAACACCTTAGCATCATTACCTTTCTCTTTATATAATAGTTCGCTTTCGAATGCATGGAACCGTACTCCTCCAACTCAAGTATTTGGTACTTTCTTTCTAAATCAGTAGGACTAGCATCCATATTTAATCGCTTCATCGCCCATAATGTTTTATGCTCAAACTTGACTGATAAATGACAAGGCTAACCATTACATAGTCGACAAGGTGAAGTGTCGATCGATACGAGTCTTCAAGGCACTTGGAAAGGCCCAAAGAGCCTCATCGAGCTTGATTGACCAATCTCCTCAGACATTAATCGATCGTCTTTCCAAGAATTAGCTCGAGCTCATGATTCGTCACTTCCTCCAGACTAATTGCATATGGGTGGCAAGCGATGATCAATAAATGAGTTATTCTAGTTAGTTTGAAAACACGTTTGAAATTACTCTAAAAGTGAGGGCCCCGATTGCGTATGACCGAGAGAGGGTGGTCGAATTGAGTGAGAACTCATGGCATGAACTTTACCAACACCTTAGCATCATTACCTTTCTCTTTATATAATAGTGCGCTTTCGAATGCATGGAACCTGTACTCCTCCAACTCAAGTATTTGGTACTTTCTTTCTAAATCAGTAGGACTAGCATCCATATTTAATCGCTTCATCGCCCATAATGTTTTATGCTCAAACTTGACTGATAAATGACAAGGCTAACCATTACATAGTCGACAAGGTGAAGTGTCGATCGATACGAGTCTTCAACGCAGTAGGAAAGGCCCAAAGAGCCTCATCGAGCTTCATTGACCACTCTCCTCGCGAGATTAATCGATTGTCTTTCCAAGAATTAGCTCGAGCTCATGATTCGTCACTTCCTCCGGACTAATTGCATATGGGTGGCAAGCGATTATCAATAAATGAGTTATTCTAGTTAGTTTGAAAACAAGTTTGAAATTACTCTGAAAGTGAGTACCCTGATTGCGTATGACCGAGAGAGGGTGGTCGAATTGAGTGAGAACTCATGGCATGAACTTTACCAACACCTTAGCATCATCATCTTTCTATTTATATAATAGTGCGCTTTCGAATGCATGGAACCTGTACTCCTCCAACTCAAGTATTTGGTACTTTCTTTCTAAAGCTGTAAGACTAGCATCCATATTTAATCGCTTCATCACCCATAATGGTTTATTCTCAAAGTTGACTGATAAATGACAAGACTAACCATTACATAGTCGACAAGGTGAAGTTTTGATCGATACGAGTCTTGAAGGCAGTAGGAAAGGCCCAAAGAGCCTCATCGAGCTTGATTGACCAATTCCTCAAAGATTGATCGATCGTCGTTCCAAGAATTAGCTCGAGCTCATGATTCGTCACTTCCTCAAGACTAATTGTATATGGGTGGCAAGGGATGATCAATAAATGAGTTATTCTAGTTAGTTTCAAAACACGTTTGAAAATACTTTGAAAGTGAGTACCCCGATTGCTAATGACCGAGAGAGGGTGGTCGAATTGAGTGAGAACTCATGGCATGAACTTTACCAACACCTTAGCATCATTACCTTTCTCTTTATATAATAGTTCGCTTTCGAATGCATGGAACCTGTACTCCTCCAACTCAAGTATTTGGTACTTTCTTTCTAAATCAGTAGGACTAGCATCCATATTTAATCGCTTCATCGCCCATAATGTTTTATGCTCAAACTTGACTGATAAATGACAAGGCTAACCATTACATAGTCGACAAGGTGAAGTGTCGATCGATACGAGTCTTCAAGGCACTTGGAAAGGCCCAAAGAGCCTCATCGAGCTTGATTGACCAATCTCCTCAGACATTAATCGATCGTCTTTCCAAGAATTAGCTCGAGCTCATGATTCGTCACTTCCTCCAGACTAATTGCATATGGGTGGCAAGCGATGATCAATAAATGAGTTATTCTAGTTAGTTTGAAAACACGTTTGAAATTACTCTAAAAGTGAGGGCCCCGATTGCGTATGACCGAGAGAGGGTGGTCGAATTGAGTGAGAACTCATGGCATGAACTTTACCAACACCTTAGCATCATTACCTTTCTCTTTATATAATAGTGCGCTTTCGAATGCATGGAACCTGTACTCCTCCAACTCAAGTATTTGGTACTTTCTTTCTAAAGTTGTAAGACTAGCATCCATATTTAATCGCTTCATCGCCCATAATGGTTTATGCTCAAAGTTGACTGATAAATGACAAGACTAACCATTACATAGTCAACAAGGTGAAGTATCGATCGATACGAGTATTGAAGTGAGTTGGAAAGTCCCAAAGAACCTCATCGAGCTTGATTGACCAATCTCCTCAGAGATTAATGGATCGTCTTTCCAAGAATTAGCTCGAGCTCATGATTCGTCACTTCCTCCAGACTAATTGCATATGGGTGGCAAGCGATGATCAATAAATGAGTTATTCTAGTTAGTTTGAAAAAATGTTTGAAATTACACTGAAAGTGAGTACCCCGATTACTTATGACCGAGAGAGGGTCGTCGAATTGAGTGAGAACTCATGGCATGAACTTTACCAACACCTTAGCATCATCACCTTCCTATTTATATAATAGTGCGCTTTCGAATGCATGGAACCTGTACTCCTCCAACTCAAGCATTTGGTACTTTCTTTCTAAATCAGTAGGACTACCATCCATATTTAATCGCTTCATCCCCCATAATGCTTTACGCTCAAACTTTATTGATAAATGACAAGACTAACCATTACATAGTCGACAAGGTGAAGTGTCGATCGATACGAGTCTTCAAGGCAGTAGGAAAGGCCCAAAGAGCCTCATCGAGCTTGATTGACCAATCTCCTCAGAGATTAATCGATTGTCTTTCCAAGAATTAGCTCGAGCTCATGATTCGTCACTTCCTCCAGACTAATTGCGTATGGGTGGCAAGCGATTATCAATAAATGAGTTATTCTAGTTAGTTTGAAAACACGTTTGAAATTACTCTGAAAGTGAGTACCCTGATTGCGTATGACCGAGAGAGGGTGGTCGAATTGAGTGAGAACTCATGGCATGAACTTTACCAACACCTTAGCATCATTACCTTTCTCTTTATATAATAGTGCGCTTTCGAATGCATAGAACCTGTACTTCTCCAACTCAAGTATTTGGTACTTTCTTTCTAAAGCTGTAAGACTAGCATCCATATTTAATCGCTTCATCGCCCATAATGGTTTATGCTCAAAGTTGACTGATAAATGACAAGACTAACCATTACATAGTCGACAAGGTGAAGTGTCGATCGATACGAGTCTTGAAGGCAGTAGGAAAGGCCCATAGAGCCTCATCGAGCTTGATTGACCAATTCCTCAAAGATTGATCGATCGTCGTTCCAAGAATTAGCTCGAGCCCATGATTCGTCACTTCCTCAAGACTAATTGCATATGGGTGGTAAGGGATGATCAATAAATGAGTTATTCTAGTTAGTTTGAAAACACGTTTGAAAATACTTTGAAAGTGAGTACCCCCATTGCTTATGACCGAGAGAGGGTCGTCGAATTGAGTGAGAACTCATGGCATGAACTTTACCAACACCTTAGCATCATTACCTTTCTCTTTATATAATAGTGCGCTTTCGAATGCATGGAACCTGTACTCCTCCAACTCCAGTAGTTGGTACTTTCTTTCTAAAGTTGTAAGACTAGCATCCATATTTAGTCGCTTCCTTGCCCATAATAGTTTATGCTCAAGGTTAACTGATACATGACAAGACTAACCATTAAATAGTCGACAAGGTGAAGTGTCGATGGATACGAGTCTTGAAGACAGTTGGAAAGGCCCAAAGAGCCTCATCAAGCTTGATTGACCAATTCCTCAAAGATGGATCGATCGTCGTTCCAAGAATTAGCTCGAGCTCAAGATTCGTCACTTCCTCCAGACTAATTGCATATGGGTGGCAAGCGATGATCAATAAATGAGTTATTCTAGTTAGTTTGAAAACACGTTTGAAATTACTCTAAAAGTGAGTACCCCGATTGTGTATGACCGAGAGAGGGTGGTCGAATTGAGTGAGAACTCATGGCATGAACTTTACCAACACCTTAGCATCATTACCTTTCTCTTTATATAATAGTACGCTTTCGAATGCATGGAACCTGTACTCCTCCAACTCAAGTATTTGGTACTTTCTTTCTAAAGTTGTAAGACTAGCATCCATATTTAATCGCTTCATCGCCCATAATGGTTTATGCTCAAACTTGACTGATAAATGACAAGACTAACCATTACATAGTCGACAAGGTGAAGTGTCGATCGATACGAGTCTTCAAGGCAGTAGGAAAGGCCCAAAGAGCCTCATCGAGCTTGATTGACCAATCTCCTCAGAGATTAATCGATTGTCTTTCCAAGAATTAGCTCGAGCTCATGATTAGTCACTTCCTCCAGACTAATTGCACATGGGTGGCAAGCGATTATTAATAAATGAGTTATTCTAGTTAGTTTGAAAACACGTTTGAAATTACTCTAAAAGTGAGTACCCTGATTGCGTATGACCGAGAGAGCGTGGTCAAATTGAGTGAGAACTCATGGCATGAACTTTACCAACACCTTAGCATCATCACCTTTCTATTTATATAATAGTGCACTTTCGAATGCATAGAACCTGTACGTCTCCAACTCAAGTATTTGGTACTTTCTTTCTAAAGCTGTAAGACTAGCATCCATATTTAATCGCTTCATCGCCGATAATGGTTTTTGCTCAAAGTTGACTGATAAGTGACAAGACTAACCATTACATAGTCGACAAGGTGAAGTGTCGATCGATACGAGTCTTCAAGGCAGTAGGAAAGGCCCAAAGAGCCTCATCGAGCTTGATTGACCAATCTCCTCAGAGATTGATCGATCGTCGTTCCAAGAATTAGCTCGAGCCCATGATTCGTCACTTCCTCAAGACTAATTGCATATGGGTGGCAAGGGATGATCAATAAATGAGTTATCTAGTTAGTTTGAATACACGTTTGAAAATACTTTGAAAGTGAGTACCCCGATTGCTTATGACCGAGAGAGGGTCGTCGAATTGAGTGAGAACTCATGGCATGAACTTTACCAACACCTTAGCATCATTACCATTCTCTTTATATAATAGTGCGCTTTCGAATGCATGGAACCTGTACTCCTCCAACTCCAGTGGTTGGTACTTTCTTTCTAAAGTTGTAAGACTAGCATCCATATTTAGTCGCTTCCTTGCCCATAATAGTTTATGCTCAAGGTTAACTGATACATGACAAGACTAACCATTAAATAGTCGACAAGGTGAAGTGTCGATGGATACGAGTCTTGAAGGCAGTTGGAAAGGCCCAAAGAGCCTCATCGAGCTTGATTGACCAATTCCACAAAGATTGATCGATCGTCGTTCCAAGAATTAGCTAGAGCTCATGATTCGTCACTTCCTCAAGACTAATTGCATATGGGTGGCAAGGGATGATCAATAAATGAGTTATTCTAGTTAGTTTGAAAACACGTTTGAAAATACTTTGAAAGAGAGTACCCCGATTGCTTATGACCGAGAGAGGGTCGTCGAATTCAGTGAGAACTCATGGCATGAACTTTACCAACACCTTAGCATCATTACCTTTCTCTTTATATAATAGTGCGCTTTCGAATGCATGGAACCTGTACTCCTCCAACTCCAGTAGTTGGTACTTTCTTTCTAAAGTTGTAAGACTAGCATCCATATTTAGTCGCTTCCTTGCCCATAATAGTTTATGCTCAAGGTTAACTGATACATGACAAGACTAACCATTAAATAGTCGACAAGGTGAAGTGTCGATGGATACGAGTCTTGAAGGCAGTTGGAAAGGCCCAAAGAGCCTCATCGAGTTTGATTGACCAATTCCTAAGAGATTGATCGATCGTCTTTCCAAGAATTAGCTCGAGCTCATGATTCATCACTTCCTCCAGACTAATTGCATGTGTGTGGCAAGGGATGACCAATAAATGAGTTATTCTAGTTAGTTTGAAAACACGTTTGAAAGTACTCTGAAAGTGAGTCCCCCGATTGCTTATGACCGAGAGAGGGTCGTCGAATTGAGTGAGAACTGATGGCATGAACTTTACCAACACCTTAGCATCATCACCTTCCTATTTATATAATAGTGCGCTTTCGAATGCATGGAACCTGTACTCCTCAAACTCAAGTATTTGGTACTTTCTTTCTAAATCAGTAGGACTAGCATCCATATTTAATTGCTTCATCTCCTATAATGGTTTATGCTCAAACTTGACTGATAAATGACAAGACTAACCATTACATAGTCGACAAGGTGAAGTGTCGATCGATACGAGTCTTGAAGGCAATAGGAAAGGCCCATAGAGCCTCATCGAGCTTGATTGACCAATCTCCTCAGAGATTAATCGATCGTCTTTCCAAGAATTAGCTCGAGCTCATGATTCGTCACTTCCTCAAGACTAATTGCATATGGGTGGCAAGCGATGATCAATAAATCAGTTATTCTAGTTAGTTTGAAAACACGTGTGAAATTACTCTGAAAGTGAGTACCTTGATTGCGTATGACCGAGAGAGGGTGGTCGAATTGAGTGAGAACTCATGCCATGAACTTTACCAACACCTTAGCATTATCACCTTTCTATTTATATAATAGTGCGCTTTCGAATGCATGGAACCTGTACTCCTCCAACGCAAGTATTTGGTACTTTCTTTCTAAATCAGTAAGACTAGCATCCATATTTAATCGCTTCATCGCCCATAATGGTTTATGCTCAAACTTGACTGATAAATGACAAGACTAACCATTACATAGTCGACAAGGTGAAGTGTCGATCAATACGAGTCTTGAAGGCAGTAGGAAAGGCCCAAAGACCCTCATCGAGCTTGATTGACCAATTCCTCAAAGATTGATCGATCGTCGTTCCAAGAATTAGCTCGAGCTCATGATTCGTCACTTCCTCAAGACTAATTACATATGGGTGGCAAGGGATGATCAATAAATGAGTTATTCTAGTTAGTTTGAAAACTCGTTTGAAAATACTCTGAAAGTGAGTACCCCGATCGCTTATAACAGAAGTGAGGGGCGTCGAAATGAGTGACAAAGCATGGAATGATCTTTACCTGCACTTTAGCATCATTACCTTTCTCTTTATATAATAGTCCCCTTTTGAATGCATGGAACTTATACTCCTCCATCTCTAGTATTGGTACTTTCTTTCTAAAGTTGTAAGACTATCATCCATATTTAGTCCCTTCATCGCCCGTAATGGTTTATGCTCAAGGTTGCCTCAGAAATAGCAAGACTTACCATTAAATAATCGAAAATGTGAAGTGTCGATCGATATGAGTCTTGAAGACACTTGGAAAGGCCCAAAGAGACTCATCGAGCTTGATTGACCAATTCATCAAAGATTGATCGATCGTCTTTCCAAGAATTAGCTCGAGCTCATGATTCGTCACTTCCTCCCGACTAAGTGCATGTGGGTGGTAAGCGATGATCAATAAATGAGTTATTCTAGTTAGTTTGAAAACTCGTTTGAAAATACTTTTAAAGTGAGTACCCCGATCGCTTATAACGGAAGTGAGGGGCGTCGAAATGAGTGACAAGGCATGGAATGAACTTTACCTGCACTTTAGCATCATTACCTTACTCTTTATATAATAGTCCACTTTTGAATGCATGGAACCTATACTCCTCCATCTCTAGTAATTGGTACTTTCGTTCTAAAGTTGTAAGACTAGCATCCATAATTAGTCGCTTCATTGCCCGTAATGGTTTATGCTCGAGTTTGCCACATAAATGACAAGACTTACCATTAAATAATCGAAAATGTGAAGTGTCGATCGATACGAGTCTTGAAGGCACTTGGAAAGGCCCAAAGAGACTCATCGAGCTTGATTGGCCAATTCCTTAGAGATTGATCGATCGTATTTCCAAGAATTAGCTCGTGCTCATGATTCGTCACTTCCTCCAGACTAAGTGCATGTGGGTGGTAAGCGATGATCAATAAATGAGTTATTCTAGTTATTTTGAAAACTCGTTTGAAAATACTCTGAATGTGAGTACCCTGATTGCTTATGACCGAGTGAGGGACATCGAAATGAGTCACAAGGCATGCAATGAACTTTACCTGCACCTAAGCATCATTACCTTTCTCTTTATATAATTGTGCACTTTCGAATGCATGGAAGTTGTACTCCTCCAACTCTAGTAGTTGGTACTTTCTTTCTTAAGCTGTAAGACTAGCATCCATATATAGTCACTTCAAGCCCTGATCGGTTATGATCGAGTGAGGGGCGTCGATAAGAGTGACAAGGCATGGAACGAACTTTACCTACACCTTACCATCATTACCTTTCTCTTTATAAAATAGTGCACTTTTGAATGCATAGAACCTGTACAACTCCAACTCTAGTAGTTGGTACTTTCTTTCTAAACCATTAAGACCAGCATCCATATTTAATTGCTTCATCCCCCATAATGATTTATGCTCAAGCTGGACTGATAAATGACAAGACTTACCATAAAATAGTAGACAAGTTGAAGTGTCGATCGATAGGAGTCTTGAAGGCAGTTTGATAGGCCCAAAGACCCTCATCGAGCTTGATTTACCAATTCCTTAGAGATTGATCGATCGTCTTTCCAAGAATTAGCTCGAGCTCATTATTCGTCACTTCCTCCAGACTACTTGCATGTGGGTAGTAAGCGATGATCAAAAAATTAGTTATTCTAGTTATTTTGAAAACTCGTTTGAAAATACTCTGAAAGTGAGTACCCTCATTGCTTATGACCGAGTGAGGGACGTCGAAATGAGTCACAAGGCATGCAATGAACTTTACCTGCACCTTAGCATCATTACCTTTCTCTTTATATAATTGTGCGCTTTCGAATGCATGGAAGTTGTACTCCTCCAACTCTAGTAGTTGGTACTTTCTTTCTTAAGCTGTAAGACTAGCATCCATATATAGTCACTTCAAGCCCTGATCGGTTATGACCGAGTGACGGGCGTCGAAATGAGTGACAAGTCATGGAATGAACTTTACCTACATCTTACCATCATTACCTTTCTCTTTATAAAATAGTGCACTTTTGAATGCATGGAACCTGTACAACTCCAACTCTAGTAGTTGGTACTTTCTTTCTAAACCATTAAGACCAGCATCCATATTTAATTGCTTCATCGCCCATAATGATTTATGCTCAAGGTGGACTGATAAATGACAAGACTTACCACAAAATAGTCGACAAGTTGAAGTGTCGATCGATAGGAGTCTTGAAGGCAGTTTGATAGGCCCAAAGACCCTGATCGAGCTTGATTGACCAATTCCTCAGAGATTGATCAATCGTCTTTCCAAGAATCAACTGGAGCTCATGATTCGTCACTTCCTCCAGAATAGGTGCATGTGGGTGGTAAGCGATGATTAATAAATGAGTTATTCGAGTTAGTTTGAAAAATCGTTTGAAAATACTCTGAAAGATAGTACTCTGATCGGTTATGACCGAGTGAGGGGCGTCGAAATGAGTGACAAGGGATCCAATGAACTTTACCTGCACCTTAGCATCATTACCTTTCTCTTTATAAAATAGTGCACTTTTGAATGCATGGAACTTGTACACCTCCAACTCTAGTTGCTGGTACTTTCTTTCTAAACCAGTAAGACCAGCATCCATATTTAATTGCTTCATCGCCCATAATGATTTATGCTCACGGTGGACTGATAAATGACAAGACTTACCATAAAATAGTCGACAAGTTGAAGTGTCGATCGATAGGAGTCTCGAAGGCAGTTCGAATGGCCCAAAGACCCTCATCGAGCTTGATTGACCAATTCCTCAGAGATTGATCGATCCTCTTTCCAAGAATTAGCTCGAGCTCATGATTCGTCACTTCCTCCAGACTACTTGCATGAGGGTAGTAAGCAATGATCAATAAATTAGTTATTCTAGTTATTTTGAAAACTCGTTTGAAAATACTCTGAAAGTGAGTACCCTGATGCTTATGACCGAGTGAGGGGCATCAAAATGAGTCACAAGGTATGCAATGAACTTTACCTGCACCTTAGCAACATTACCTTTCTCTTTATATAATAGTCCACTTTTGAATGCATGGAACCTGTACTCCTCCATCTCTAGTAATTGGTACTTTCTTTCTAAAATTGTAAGACAAGCATCCATATTTAATTGCTTCATTGCCCATAATGATTTATGCTCACGGTGGACTGATAAATGACAAGACTTACCATAAAATAGTCGACAAGTTGAAGTGTCGATCGATAGGAGTCTTGAAGGCAGTTCGATAGGCCCAAAGACCCTCATCGAGCTTGATTGACCAATTCCTCGGAGATTGACCGATCGTCTTTCCAAGAATTAGCTCGAGCTCATGATTCGTCACTTCCTCCGGACTACCGCATGTGGTTAGTAAGCGATGATCAAAAAATTAGTTATTCTAGTTATTTTGAAAACTCGTTTGAAAATACTTCTAAAGTGAGTACCACGATTGCTTATGACCGAGTGTGGGACGTCTAAATGAGTCACAAGGCATGCAATGAACTTTACCTGCACCTTAGCATCATTACCTTTCTCTTTATATGATTGTGCGCTTTCGAATGCATGGAAGTTGTACTCCTCCAACTCTAATAGTTGGTACTTTCTTTCTTAAGCTGTAAGACTAGCATCCATATATAGTCACTTCAAGCCCTGATCGGTTATGATCGAGTGAGGGGCGTGGAAATGAGTGACAAGGCATGGAATGAACTTTACCTACACCTTACCATCATTACCTTTCTCTTTATAAAATAGTGCACTTTTGAATGCATGGAACCTGTACAACTCCATCTCTAGTGGTTGGTACTTTCTTTCTAAACTAGTAAGACCGGCATCCATATTTAATTGCTTCATCGCCCATAATGATTTATGCTCACGGTGGACTCGATAAATGACAAGACTTACCATAAAATAGTCGACAAGTTGAAGTGTCGATCGATAGGAGTGTTGAAGGCAGTTCGATAGGCCCAAAGACCCTCATCGAGCTTGATTGACCAATTCCTCAGAGATTGACCGATCGTCTTTCCAAGAATTAGCTCGAGCTCATGATTCGTCACTTCCTCTAGACTACCTGCATGTGGTTAGTAAGCGATGATCAAAAAATTAGTTATTCTAGTTATTTTGAAAACTCGTTTGAAAATACTTCTAAAGTGAGTACCCCGATTGCTTATGACCGAGTGTGGGACGTCTAAATGAGTCACAAGGCATGCAATGAACTTTACCGCACCTTAGCATCATTACCTTTCTCTTTATATGATTGTGCGCTTTCGAATGCATGGAAGTTGTACTCCTCCAACTCTAATAGTTGGTACTTTCTTTCTTAAGCTGTAAGACTAGCATCCATATATAGTCACTTCAAGCCCTGATCGGTTATGACCGAGTGAGGGGCGTCGAAATGAGTGACAAGTCATGGAATGAACTTTACCTACATCTTACCATCATTACCTTTCTCTTTATAAAATAGTGCACTTTTGAATGCATGGAACACTGTACAACTCCAACTCTAGTAGTTGGTACTTTCTTTCTAAACCATTAAGACCAAGCATCCATATTTAATTGCTTCATCGCCCATAATGATTTATGCTCAAGGTGGACTGATAAATGACAAGACTTACCACAAAATAGTCGACAAGTTGAAGTGTCGATCGATAGGAGTCTTGAAGGCGGTTTGATAGGCCCAAAGACCCACGATCGAGCTTGATTGACCAATTCCTCGGAGATTGATCGATCGTCTTTCCAAGAATCAAGCGGAGCTCATGATTCGTCACTTCCTCCGAGAATAGGTGCATGTGGGTGGTAAGCGATGATCAATAAATGAGTTATTCGAGTTAGTTTGAAAAATCGTTTGAAAATACTCTGAAAGATAGTACTCTGATCGGTTATGACCGAGTGAGGGGCGTCGAAATGAGTGACAAGGGATCCAATGAACTTTACCTGCACCTTAGCATCATTACCTTTCTCTTTATAAAATAGTGCACTTTTGAATGCATGGAACTTGTACACCTCCAACTCTAGTTGCTGGTACTTTCTTTCTAAACTTGTAAGACAAGCATCCATATTTAATTGCTTCATTGCCCATAATGATTTATGCTCACGGTGGACTGATAAATGACAAGACTTACCATAAAATAGTCGACAAGTTGAAGTGTCGATCGATAGGAGTCTTGAAGGCAGTTCGAATGGCCCAAAGACCCTCATCGAGCTTGATTGACCAATTCCTCAGAGATTGACCGATCGTCTTTCTAAGAATTAGCTCGAGCTCATGATTCGTCACTTCCTCCAGACTACCTGCACGTGGTTAGTAAGCGATGATCAAAAAATTAGTTATTCTAGTTATTTTGAAAACTCGTTTGAAAATACTTCTAAAGTGAGTACCCTGATTGCTTATGACCGAGTGTGGGACGTCTAAATGAGTCACAAGGCATGCAATGAACTTTACCGCACCTTAGCATCATTACCTTTCTCTTTATATGATTGTGCGCTTTCGAATGCATGGAAGTTGTACTCCTCCAACTCTAATAGTTGGTACTTTCTTTCTTAAGCTGTAAGACTAGCATCCATATATAGTCACTTCAAGCCCTGATCGGTTATGATCGAGTGAGGGGCGTGGAAATGAGTGACAAGGCATGGAATGAACTTTACCTACACCTTACCATCATTACCTTTCTCTTTATAAAATAGTGCACTTTTGAATGCATGGAACCTGTACAACTCCATCTCTAGTGGTTGGTACTTTCTTTCTAAACTAGTAAGACCAGCATCCATATTTAATTGCTTCATCGCCCATAATGATTTATGCTCACGGTGGACTGATAAATGACAAGACTTACCATAAAATAGTCGACAAGTTGAAGTGTCGATCGATAGGAGTGTTGAAGGCAGTTCGATAGGCCCAAAGACCCTCATCGAGCTTGATTGACCAATTCCTCAGAGATTGACCGATCGTCTTTCCAAGAATTAGCTCGAGCTCATGATTCGTCACTTCCTCCGGACTACCTGCATGTGGTTAGTAAGCGATGATCAAAAAATTAGTTATTCTAGTTATTTTGAAAACTCGTTTGAAAATACTTCTAAAGTGAGTACCACGATTGCTTATGACCGAGTGTGGGACGTCTAAATGAGTCACAAGGCATGCAATGAACTTTACCCGCACCTTAGCATCATTACCTTTCTCTTTATATGATTGTGCGCTTTCGAATGCATGGAAGTTGTACTCCTCCAACTCTAATAGTTGGTACTTTCTTTCTTAAGCTGTAAGACTAGCATCCATATATAGTCACTTCAAGCCCTGATCGGTTATGACCGAGAGAGGGGCGTCGAAATGAGTGACAAGTCATGGAATGAACTTTACCTACATCTTACCATCATTACCTTTCTCTTTATAAAATAGTGCACTTTTGAATGCATGAAACCTCTACAACTCCAACTCTAGTAGTTGGTACTTTCTTTCTAAACCATTAAGACCAGCATCCATATTTAATTGCTTCATCGCCCATAATGATTTATGCTCAAGGTGGACTGATAAATGACAAGACTTACCACAAAATAGTCGACAAGTTGAAGTGTCGATCGATAGGAGTCTTGAAGGCAGTTTGATAGGCCCAAAGACCCTCGATCGAGCTTGATTGACCAATTCCTCGGAGATTGATCAATCGTCTTTCCAAGAATCAAGCGGAGCTCATGATTCGTCACTTCCTCCGAGAATAGGTGCATGTGGGTGGTAAGC
Organism: Linum usitatissimum; assembly: GCA_030674075.2. NCBI lineage: Eukaryota > Viridiplantae > Streptophyta > Magnoliopsida > Malpighiales > Linaceae > Linum > Linum usitatissimum. Next base: position 43,565 of record JAUJYP020000219.1, read on the forward strand.
GATGATCAATAAATGAGTTATTCGAGTTAGTTTGAAAAATCGTTTGAAAATACTGCGAAAGATAGTACTACGATCGGTTATGACCGAGTGAGGGGCGTCGAAATGAGTGACAAGGGATCCAATGAACTTTACCTCGCACCTTAGCATCATTACCTTTCTCTTTATAAAATAGTGCACTTTTGAATGCATGGAACTTGTACACCTCCAACTCTAGTTGCTTGGTACTTTCTTTCTAAACCAAGTAAGACCAAGCATCCATATTTAATTGCTTCATCGCCCATAATGATTTATGCTCACGGTGGACTGATAAATGACAAGACTTACCATAAAATAGTCGACAAGTTGAAGTGTCGATCGATAGGAGTCTCGAAGGCAGTTCGAATGGCCCAAAGACCCTCATCGAGCTTGATTGACCAATTCCTCAGAGATTGATCGATCCTCTTTCCAAGAATTAGCTCGAGCTCATGATTCGTCACTTCCTCCAGGCTACTTGCATGAGGGTAGTAAGCAATGATTAATAAATTAGTTATTCTAGTTATTTTGAAAACTCGTTTGAAAATACTCTGAAAGTGAGTACCCTGATGCTTATGACCGAGTGAGGGGCATCGAAATGAGTCACAAGGTATGCAATGAACTTTACGTGCACCTTAGCAACATTACCTTTCTCTTTATATAATAGTCCACTTTTGAATGCATGGAACCTGTACTCCTCCATCTCTAGTAATTGGTACTTTCTTTCTAAAATTGTAAGACAAGCATCCATATTTAATTGCTTCATTGCCCATAATGATTTATGCTCACGGTGGACTGATAAATGACAAGACTTACCATAAAATAGTCGACAAGTTGAAGTGTCGATCGATAGAGTCTTGAAGGCAGTTCGATAGGCCCAAAGACCCTCATCGAGCTTGATTGACCAATTCCTCAGAGATTGACCGATCGTCTTTCCAAGAATTAGCTCGAGCTCATGATTCGTCACTTCCTCCGGACTACCGCATGTGGTTAGTAAGCGATGATCAAAAAATTAGTTATTCTAGTTATTTTGAAAACTCGTTTGAAAATACTTCTAAAGTGAGTACCCGATTGCTTATGACCGAGTGTGGGACGTCTAAATGAGTCACAAGGCATGCAATGAACTTTACTGCACCTTAGCATCATTACCTTTCTCTTTATATGATTGTGCGCTTTCGAATGCATGGAAGTTGTACTCCTCCAACTCTAATAGTTGGTACTTTCTTTCTTAAGCTGTAAGACTAGCATCCATATATAGTCACTTCAAGCCCTGATCGGTTATGATCGAGTGAGGGGCGTGGAAATGAGTGACAAGGCATGGAATGAACTTTACCTACACCTTACCATCATTACCTTTCTCTTTATAAAATAGTGCACTTTTGAATGCATGGAACTGTACAACTCCAACTCTAGTGGTTGGTACTTTCTTTCTAAACTAGTAAGACCGGCATCCATATTTAATTGCTTCATCGCCCATAATGATTTATGCTCACGGTGGACCGATAAATGACAAGACTTACCATAAAATAGTCGACAAGTTGAAGTGTCGATCGATAGGAGTGTTGATGGCAGTTCGATAGGCCCAAAGACCCTCATCGAGCTTGATTGACCAATTCCTCAGAGATTGACCGATCGTCTTTCCAAGAATTAGCTCGAGCTCAGATTCGTCACTTCCTCCAGACTACCTGCATGTGGTTAGTAAGCGATGATCAAAAAATTAGTTATTCTAGTTATTTTGAAAACTCGTTTGAAAATACTTCTAAAGTGAGTACCGTGATTGCTTATGACCGAGTGTGGGACGTCTAAATGAGTCACAAGGCATGCAATGAACTTTACCTGCACCTTAGCATCATTACCTTTCTCTTTATATGATTGTGCGCTTTCGAATGCATGGAAGTTGTACTCCTCCAACTCTAATAGTTGGTACTTTCTTTCTTAAGCCGTAAGACTAGCATCCATATATAGTCACTTCAAGCCCTGATCGGTTATGATCGAGTGAGGGGCGTCGAAATGAGTGACAAGGCATGGAATGAACTTTACCTACACCTTACCATCATTACCTTTCTCTTTATAAAATAGTGAACTTTTGAATGCATGGAACCTGTACAACTCCAACTCTAATGGTTGGTACTTTCTTTCTAAACTAGTAAGACCAGCATCCATATTTAATTGCTTCATCGCCCATAATGATTTATGCTCACGGTGGACTGATAAATGACAAGACTTACCATAAAATAGTCGACAAGTTGAAGTGTCGATCGATAGGAGTGTTGAAGGCAGTTCGATAGGCCCAAAGACCCTCATCGAGCTTGATTGACCAATTCCTCAGAGATTGACCGATCGTCTTTCCAAGAATTAGCTCGAGCTCATGATTCGTCACTTCCTCCAGACTACCTGCATGTGGTTAGTAAGCGATGATCAAAAAATTAGTTATTCTAGTTATTTTGAAAACTCGTTTGAAAATACTTCTAAAGTGAGTACCACGATTGCTTATGACCGAGTGTGGGACGTCTAAATGAGTCACAAGGCATGCAATGAACTTTACTGCACCTTAGCATCATTACCTTTCTCTTTATATGATTGTGCGCTTTCGAATGCATGGAAGTTGTACTCCTCCAACTCTAATAGTTGGTACTTTCTTTCTTAAGCTGTAAGACTAGCATCCATATATAGTCACTTCAAGCCACGATCGGTTATGATCGAGTGAGGGGCGTCGAAATGAGTGACAAGGCATGGAATGAACTTTACCTACACCTTACCATCATTACCTTTCTCTTTATAAAATAGTGCACTTTTGAATGCATGGAACACTGTACAACTCCAACTCTAGTGGTTGGTACTTTCTTTCTAAACTAGTAAGACCAGCATCCATATTTAATTGCTTCATGGCCCATAATGATTTATGTTCACGGTGGACTGATAAATGACAAGACTTACCATAAAATAGTCGACAAGTTGAAGTGTCGATCGATAGGAGTGTTGAAGGCAGTTCGATAGGCCCAAAGACCCTCATCGAGCTTGATTGACTAATTCCTCAGAGATTGACCGATCGTCTTTCCAAGAATTAGCTCGAGCTCATGATTCGTCACTTCCTCCAGACTACTTGCATGTGGTTAGTAAGCGATGATCAAAAAATTAGTTATTCTAGTTATTTTGAAAACTCGTTTGAAAAATACTTCTAAAGTGAGTACCATGATTGCTTATGACCGAGTGTGGGACGTCTAAATGAGTCACAAGGCATGCAATGAACTTTACCTGCACCTTAGCATCATTACCTTTCTCTTTATATGATTGTGCGCTTTCGAATGCATGGAAGTTGTACTCCTCCAACTCTAATAGTTGGTACTTTCTTTCTTAAGTTGTAAGACTAGCATCCATATATATTCACTTCAAGCCACGATCGGTTATGATCGAGTGAGGGGCGTCGAAATGAGTGACAAGGCATGGAATGAACTTTACCTACACCTTACCATCATTACCTTTCTCTTTATAAAATAGTGCACTTTTGAATGCATGGAAACTGTACAACTCCAACTCTAGTGGTTGGTACTTTCTTTCTAAACTAGTAAGACCGGCATCCATATTTAATTGCTTCATGGCCCATAATGATTTATGCTCACGGTGGATTGATAAATGACAAGACTTACCATAAAATAGTCGACAAGTTGAAGTGTCGATCGATAGGAGTCTTGAAGGCAGTTCGATAGGCCCAAAGACCCTCATCGAGCTTGATTGACCAATTCCTCAGAGATTGACCGATCGTCTTTCCAAGAATTAGCTCGAGCTCATGATTCGTCACTTCCTCCGGACTACTGCATGTGGTTAGTAAGCGATGATCAAAAAATTAGTTATTCTAGTTATTTTGAAAACTCGTTTGAAAATACTTCTAAAGTGAGTACCACGATTGCTTATGACCGAGTGTGGGACGTCTAAATGAGTCACAAGGCATGCAATGAACTTTACCCGCACCTTAGCATCATTACCTTTCTCTTTATATGATTGTGCGCTTTCGAATGCATGGAAGTTGTACTCCTCCAACTCTAATAGTTGGTACTTTCTTTCTTAAGTTGTAAGACTAGCATCCATATATAGTCACTTCAAGCCCTGATCGGTTATGATCGAGTGAGGGGCGTGGAAATGAGTGACAAGGCATGGAATGAACTTTACCTACACCTTACCATCATTACCTTTCTCTTTATAAAATAGTGCACTTTTGAATGCATGGAACCTGTACAACTCCAACTCTAGTGGTTGGTACTTTCTTTCTAAACTAGTAAGACCAGCATCCATATTTAATTGCTTCATCGCCCATAATGATTTATGCTCACGGTGGACTGATAAATGACAAGACTTACCATAAAATAGTCGACAAGTTGAAGTGTCGATCGATAGGAGTGTTGATGGCAGTTCGATAGGCCCAAAGACCCTCATCGAGCTTGATTGACCAATTCCTCAGAGATTGACCGATCGTCTTTCCAAGAATTAGCTCGAGCTCAGATTCGTCACTTCCTCCAGACTACCTGCATGTGGTTAGTAAGCGATGATCAAAAAATTAGTTATTCTAGTTATTTTGAAAACTCGTTTGAAAATACTTCTAAAGTGAGTACCGTGATTGCTTATGACCGAGTGTGGGACGTCTAAATGAGTCACAAGGCATGCAATGAACTTTACCTGCACCTTAGCATCATTACCTTTCTCTTTATATGATTGTGCGCTTTCGAATGCATGGAAGTTGTACTCCTCCAACTCTAATAGTTGGTACTTTCTTTCTTAAGTTGTAAGACTAGCATCCATATATAGTCACTTCAAGCCACGATCGGTTATGATCGAGTGAGGGGCGTCGAAATGAGTGACAAGGCATGGAATGAACTTTACCTACACCTTACCATCATTACCTTTCTCTTTATAAAATAGTGAACTTTTGAATGCATGGAACCTGTACAACTCCAACTCTAATGGTTGGTACTTTCTTTCTAAACTAGTAAGACCAGCATCCATATTTAATTGCTTCATCGCCCATAATGATTTATGCTCACGGTGGACTGATAAATGACAAGACTTACCATAAAATAGTCGACAAGTTGAAGTGTCGATCGATAGGAGTGTTGAAGGCAGTTCGATAGGCCCAAAGACCCTCATCGAGCTTGATTGACCAATTCCTCGAGAGATTGACCGATCGTCTTTCCAAGAATTAGCTCGAGCTCATGATTCGTCACTTCCTCCGGACTACCGCATGTGGTTAGTAAGCGATGATCAAAAAATTAGTTATTCTAGTTATTTTGAAAACTCGTTTGAAAATACTTCTAAAGTGAGTACCCCGATTGCTTATGACCGAGTGTGGGACGTCTAAATGAGTCACAAGGCATGCAATGAACTTTACTGCACCTTAGCATCATTACCTTTCTCTTTATATGATTGTGCGCTTTCGAATGCATGGAAGTTGTACTCCTCCAACTCTAATAGTTGGTACTTTCTTTCTTAAGCTGTAAGACTAGCATCCATATATAGTCACTTCAAGCCCTGATCGGTTATGATCGAGTGAGGGGCGTCGAAATGAGTGACAAGGCATGGAATGAACTTTACCTACACCTTACCATCATTACCTTTCTCTTTATAAAATAGTGCACTTTTGAATGCATGGAACCTGTACAACTCCAACTCTAGTGGTTGGTACTTTCTTTCTAAACTAGTAAGACCAGCATCCATATTTAATTGCTTCATGGCCCATAATGATTTATGTTCACGGTGGACCGATAAATGACAAGACTTACCATAAAATAGTCGACAAGTTGAAGTGTCGATCGATAGGAGTGTTGAAGGCGGTTCGATAGGCCCAAAGACCCTCATCGAGCTTGATTGACTAATTCCTCGAGAGATTGACCGATCGTCTTTCCAAGAATTAGCTCGAGCTCATGATTCGTCACTTCCTCCGGACTACCCGCATGTGGTTAGTAAGCGATGATCAAAAAATTAGTTATTCTAGTTATTTTGAAAACTCGTTTGAAAATACTTCTAAAGTGAGTACCCCGATTGCTTATGACCGAGTGTGGGACGTCTAAATGAGTCACAAGGCATGCAATGAACTTTACCGCACCTTAGCATCATTACCTTTCTCTTTATATGATTGTGCGCTTTCGAATGCATGGAAGTTGTACTCCTCCAACTCTAATAGTTGGTACTTTCTTTCTTAAGCTGTAAGACTAGCATCCATATATATTCACTTCAAGCCCTGATCGGTTATGATCGAGTGAGGGGCGTCGAAATGAGTGACAAGGCATGGAATGAACTTTACCTACACCTTACCATCATTACCTTTCTCTTTATAAAATAGTGCACTTTTGAATGCATGGAACTGTACAACTCCAACTCTAGTGGTTGGTACTTTCTTTCTAAACTAGTAAGACCAGCATCCATATTTAATTGCTTCATGGCCCATAATGATTTATGCTCACGGTGGACTGATAAATGACAAGACTTACCATAAAATAGTCGACAAGTTGAAGTGTCGATCGATAGGAGTGTTGAAGGCAGTTCGATAGGCCCAAAGACCCTCATCGAGCTTGATTGACCAATTCCTCAGAGATTGACCGATCATCTTTCCAAGAATTAGCTCGAGCTCATGATTCGTCACTTCCTCCGGACTACCGCATGTGGTTAGTAAGCGATGATCAAAAAATTAGTTATTCTAGTTATTTTGAAAACTCGTTTGAAAATACTTCTAAAGTGAGTACCCTGATTGCTTATGACCGAGTGTGGGACGTCTAAATGAGTCACAAGGCATGCAATGAACTTTACCTGCACCTTAGCATCATTACCTTTCTCTTTATATGATTGTGCGCTTTCGAATGCATGGAAGTTGTACTCCTCCAACTCTAATAGTTGGTACTTTCTTTCTTAAGTCGTAAGACTAGCATCCATATATAGTCACTTCAAGCCCTGATCGGTTATGATCGAGTGAGGGGCGTCGAAATGAGTGACAAGGCATGGAATGAACTTTACCTACACCTTACCATCATTACCTTTCTCTTTATAAAATAGTGCACTTTTGAATGCATGGAACCTGTACAACTCCAACTCTAGTGGTTGGTACTTTCTTTCTAAACTAGTAAGACCAGCATCCATATTTAATTGCTTCATGGCCCATAATGATTTATGCTCACGGTGGACTCGATAAATGACAAGACTTACCATAAAATAGTCGACAAGTTGAAGTGTCGATCGATAGGAGTCTTGAAGGCGGTTCGATAGGCCCAAAGACCCTCATCGAGCTTGATTGACCAATTCCTCGAGAGATTGACCGATCGTCTTTCCAAGAATTAGCTCGAGCTCATGATTCGTCACTTCCTCCAGACTACCTGCATGTGGTTAGTAAGCGATGATCAAAAAATTAGTTATTCTAGTTATTTTGAAAACTCGTTTGAAAATACTTCTAAAGTGAGTACCCTGATTGCTTATGACCGAGTGTGGGACGTCTAAACGAGTCACAAGGCATGCAATGAACTTTACTTGCACCTTAGCATCATTACCTTTCTCTTTATATGATTGTGCGCTTTCGAATGCATGGAAGTTGTACTCCTCCAACTCTAATAGTTGGTACTTTCTTTCTTAAGTCTGTAAGACTAGCATCCATATATAGTCACTTCAAGCCACGATCGGTTATGATCGAGTGAGGGGCGTCGAAATGAGTGACAAGGCATGGAATGAACTTTACCTACACCTTACCATCATTACCTTTCTCTTTATAAAATAGTGCACTTTTGAATGCATGGAACCTGTACAACTCCAACTCTAGTGGTTGGTACTTTCTTTCTAAACTAGTAAGACCAGCATCCATATTTAATTGCTTCATGGCCCATAATGATTTATGTTCACGGTGGACTGATAAATGACAAGACTTACCATAAAATAGTCGACAAGTTGAAGTGTCGATCGATAGGAGTGTTGAAGGCAGTTCGATAGGCCCAAAGACCCTCATCGAGCTTGATTGACTAATTCCTCAGAGATTGACCGATCGTCTTTCCAAGAATTAGCTCGAGCTCATGATTCGTCACTTCCTCCAGACTACCTGCATGTGGTTAGTAAGCGATGATCAAAAAATTAGTTATTCTAGTTATTTTGAAAACTCGTTTGAAAATACTTCTAAAGTGAGTACCCTGATTGCTTATGACCGAGTGTGGGACGTCTAAATGAGTCACAAGGCATGCAATGAACTTTACCCGCACCTTAGCATCATTACCTTTCTCTTTATATGATTGTGCGCTTTCGAATGCATGGAAGTTGTACTCCTCCAACTCTAATAGTTGGTACTTTCTTTCTTAAGTCGTAAGACTAGCATCCATATATAGTCACTTCAAGCCCTGATCGGTTATGATCGAGTGAGGGGCGTCGAAATGAGTGACAAGGCATGGAATGAACTTTACCTACACCTTACCATCATTACCTTTCTCTATATAAAATAGTGCACTTTTGAATGCATGGAACCTGTACAACTCCAACTCTAGTTGTTGGTACTTTCTTTCTAAACTAGTAAGACCAGCATCCATATTTAATTGCTTCATGGCCCATAATGATTTATGCTCACGGTGGACTCGATAAATGACAAGACTTACCATAAAATAGTCGACAAGTTGAAGTGTCGATCGATAGGAGTCTTGAAGGCAGTTCGATAGGCCCAAAGACCCTCATCGAGCTTGATTGACCAATTCCTCAGAGATTGACCGATCGTCTTTCCAAGAATTAGCTCGAGCTCATGATTCGTCACTTCCTCCGGACTACCGCATGTGGTTAGTAAGCGATGATCAAAAAATTAGTTATTCTAGTTATTTTGAAAACTCGTTTGAAAATACTTCTAAAGTGAGTACCCTGATTGCTTATGACCGAGTGTGGGACGTCTAAACGAGTCACAAGGCATGCAATGAACTTTACCTGCACCTTAGCATCATTACCTTTCTCTTTATATGATTGTGCGCTTTCGAATGCATGGAAGTTGTACTCCTCCAACTCTAATAGTTGGTACTTTCTTTCTTAAGCTGTAAGACTAGCATCCATATATAGTCACTTCAAGCCCTGATCGGTTATGATCGAGTGAGGGGCGTCGAAATGAGTGACAAGGCATGGAATGAACTTTACCTACACCTTACCATCATTACCTTTCTCTTTATAAAATAGTGCACTTTTGAATGCATGGAACCTGTACAACTCCAACTCTAGTGGTTGGTACTTTCTTTCTAAACTAGTAAGACCAAGCATCCATATTTAATTGATTCATGGCCCATAATGATTTATGCTCACGGTGGACTGATAAATGACAAGACTTACCATAAAATAGTCGACAAGTTGAAGTGTCGATCGATAGGAGTGTTGAAGGCAGTTCGATAGGCCCAAAGACCCTCATCGAGCTTGATTGACCAATTCCTCAGAGATTGACCGATCGTCTTTCCAAGAATTAGCTCGAGCTCATGATTCGTCACTTCCTCCAGACTACCTGCATGTGGTTAGTAAGCGATGATCAAAAAATTAGTTATTCTAGTTATTTTGAAAACTCGTTTGAAAATACTTCTAAAGTGAGTACCCCGATTGCTTATGACCGAGTGTGGGACGTCTAAATGAGTCACAAGGCATGCAATGAACTTTACCCGCACCTTAGCATCATTACCTTTCTCTTTATATGATTGTGCGCTTTCGAATGCATGGAAGTTGTACTCCTCCAACTCTAATAGTTGGTACTTTCTTTCTTAAGTCGTAAGACTAGCATCCATATATAGTCACTTCAAGCCCTGATCGGTTATGATCGAGTGAGGGGCGTCGAAATGAGTGACAAGGCATGGAATGAACTTTACCTACACCTTACCATCATTACCTTTCTCTTTATAAAATAGTGCACTTTTGAATGCATGGAACCGTACAACTCCAACTCTAGTGGTTGGTACTTTCTTTCTAAACTAGTAAGACCAAGCATCCATATTTAATTGCTTCATGGCCCATAATGATTTATGCTCACGGTGGACCGATAAATGACAAGACTTACCATAAAATAGTCGACAAGATGAAGTGTCGATCGATAGGAGTCTTGAAGGCAGTTCGATAGGCCCAAAGACCCTCATCGAGCTTGATTGACCAATTCCTCAGAGATTGACCGATCGTCTTTCCAAGAATTAGCTCGAGCTCATGATTCGTCACTTCCTCCAGACTACTTGCATGTGGTTAGTAAGCGATGATCAAAAAATTAGTTATTCTAGTTATTTTGAAAACTCGTTTGAAAATACTTCTAAAGTGAGTACCCTGATTGCTTATGACCGAGTGTGGGACGTCGAAATGAGTCACAAGGCATGCAATGAACTTTACCCGCACCTTAGCATCATTACCTTTCTCTTTATATGATTGTGCGCTTTCGAATGCATGGAAGTTGTACTCCTCCAACTCTAATAGTTGGTACTTTCTTTCTTAAGCCGTAAGACTAGCATCCATATATAGTCACTTCAAGCCCTGATCGGTTATGATCGAGTGAGGGGCGTCGAAATGAGTGACAAGGCATGGAATGAACTTTACCTACACCTTACCATCATTACCTTTCTCTTTATAAAATAGTGCACTTTTGAATGCATGGAACTCGTACAACTCCAACTCTAGTGGTTGGTACTTTCTTTCTAAACTAGTAAGACCAAGCATCCATATTTAATTGCTTCATGGCCCATAATGATTTATGCTCACGGTGGACCGATAAATGACAAGACTTACCATAAAATAGTCGACAAGTTGAAGTGTCGATCGATAGGAGTCTTTGAAGGCGGTTCGATAGGCCCAAAGACCCTCATCGAGCTTGATTGACCAATTCCTCGGAGATTGACCGATCGTCTTTCCAAGAATTAGCTCGAGCTCATGATTCGTCACTTCCTCCGGACTACTCGCATGTGGTTAGTAAGCGATGATCAAAAAATTAGTTATTCTAGTTATTTTGAAAACTCGTTTGAAAATACTTCTAAAGTGAGTACCCTGATTGCTTATGACCGAGTGAGGGACGTCTAAATGAGTCACAAGGCATGCAATGAACTTTACCTGCACCTTAGCATCATTACCTTTCTCTTTATATGATTGTGCGCTTTCGAATGCATGGAAGTTGTACTCCTCCAACTCTAATAGTTGGTACTTTCTTTCTTAAGCCGTAAGACTAGCATCCATATATAGTCACTTCAAGCCCTGATCGGTTATGATCGAGTGAGGGGCGTCGAAATGAGTGACAAGGCATGGAATGAACTTTACCTACACCTTACCATCATTACCTTTCTCTTTATAAAATAGTGCACTTTTGAATGCATGGAACCTGTACAACTCCAACTCTAGTGGTTGGTACTTTCTTTCTAAACTAGTAAGACCAAGCATCCATATTTAATTTCTTCATCGCCCATAATGATTTATGCTCAAGGTGGACTCGATAAATGACAAGACTTACCATAAAATAGTCTACAAGTTGAAGTGTCGATCGATAGGAGTCTTGAAGGCAGTTCGATAGGCCCAAAGACCCTCATCGAGCTTGATTGACCAATTCCTCAGAGATTGACCGATCGTCTTTCCAAGAATTAGCTCGAGCTCATGATTCGTCACTTCCTCCAGACTACCTGCATGTGGTTAGTAAGCGATGATCAAAAAATTAGTTATTCTAGTTATTTTGAAAACTCGTTTGAAAATACTTCTAAAGTGAGTACCCCGATTGCTTATGACCGAGTGTGGGACGTCTAAATGAGTCACAAGGCATGCAATGAACTTTACCCGCACCTTAGCATCATTACCTTTCTCTTTATATGATTGTGCGCTTTCGAATGCATGGAAGTTGTACTCCTCCAACTCTAATAGTTGGTACTTTCTTTCTTAAGCCGTAAGACTAGCATCCATATATAGTCACTTCAAGCCCTGATCGGTTATGATCGAGTGAGGGGCGTCGAAATGAGTGACAAGGCATGGAATGAACTTTACCTACACCTTACCATCATTACCTTTCTCTTTATAAAATAGTGCACTTTTGAATGCATGGAACCTGCACAACTCCAACTCTAGTGGTTGGTACTTTCTTTCTAAACTAGTAAGACCAGCATCCATATTTAATTTCTTCATCGCCCATAATGATTTATGCTCACGGTGGACTGATAAATGACAAGACTTACCATAAAATAGTCGACAAGTTGAAGTGTCGATCGATAGGAGTCTTGAAGGCGGTTCGATAGGCCCAAAGACCCTCATCGAGCTTGATTGACCAATTCCTCGAGAGATTGATCGATCGTCTTTCCAAGAATTAGCTCGAGCTCATGATTCGTCACTTCCTCCAGACTACTTGCATGTGGGTAGTATGCGATGATAAAAAAATTAGTTATTCTAGTTATTTTGAAAACTCGTTTGAAAATACTTCGAAAGTGAGTACCCTTATTGCTTATGACCGAGTGAGGGGCGTCGAAATGAGTCACAAGGCATGCAATGAACTTTACTTGCACCTTAGCATCATTACCTTTCTCTTTATATAATTGTGCGCTTTCGAATGCATGGAAGTTGTACTCGTCCAACTCTAGTAGTTGGTACTTTCTTTCTTAAGCTGTAAGACTAGCATCCATATATAGTCACTTCAAGCCCTGATCGGTTATGATCGAGTGAGGGGCGTCGAAATGAGTGACAAGGCATGGAATGAACTTTACCTACTCCTTACCATCATTACCTTTCTCTTTATAAAATAGTGCACTTTTGAATGCATGGAACTCGTACAACTCCAACTCTAGTGGTTGGTACTTTCTTTCTAAACTAGTAAGACCAGCATCCATATTTAATTGCTTCATGGCCCATAATGATTGATGCTCAAGGTGGACTGATAAATGACAAGACTTACCATAAAATAGTCGACAAGTTGAAGTGTCGATCGATAGGAGTCTTGAAGGCAGTTCGATAGGCCCAAAGACCCTCATCGAGCTTGATTGACCAATTCCTCAGAGATTGATCGATCGTCTTTCCAAGAATTAGCTCGAGCTCATGATTCGTCACTTCCTCCAGACTACCTGCATGTGGTTAGTAAGCGATGATCAAAAAATTAGTTATTCTAGTTATTTTGAAAACTCGTTTGAAAATACTCTAAAAGTGAGTACCCTGATTGCTTACGACCGAGTGAGGGACGTCTAAATGAGTCACAAGGCATGCAATGAACTTTACCTGCACCTTAGCATCATTACCTTTCTCTTTATATGATTGTGCGCTTTCGAATGCATGGAAGTTGTACTCCTCCAACTCTAATAGTTGGTACTTTCTTTCTTAAGCTGTAAGACTAGCATCCATATATAGTCACTTCAAGCCCTGATCGGTTATGATCGAGTGAGGGGCGTCGAAATGAGTGACAAGGCATGGAATGAACTTTACCTACACCTTACCATCATTACCTTTCTCTTTATAAAATAGTGCACTTTTGAATGCATGGAACTCGCACAACTCCAACTCTAGTGGTTGGTACTTTCTTTCTAAACTAGTAAGACCAGCATCCATATTTAATTTCTTCATCGCCCATAATGATTTATGCTCAAGGTGGACTGATAAATGACAAGACTTACCATAAAATAGTCTACAAGTTGAAGTGTCGATCGATAGGAGTCTTGAAGGCAGTTCGATAGGCCCAAAGACCCTCATCGAGCTTGATTGACCAATTCCTCAGAGATTGACCGATCGTCTTTCCAAGAATTAGCTCGAGCTCATGATTCGTCACTTCCTCCAGACTACCTGCATGTGGTTAGTAAGCGATGATCAAAAAATTAGTTATTCTAGTTATTTTGAAAACTCGTTTGAAAATACTTCTAAAGTGAGTACCCTGATTGCTTATGACCGAGTGAGGGACGTCTAAATGAGTCACAAGGCATGCAATGAACTTTACCCGCACCTTAGCATCATTACCTTTCTCTTTATATGATTGTGCGCTTTCGAATGCATGGAAGTTGTACTCCTCCAACTCTAATAGTTGGTACTTTCTTTCTTAAGCCGTAAGACTAGCATCCATATATAGTCACTTCAAGCCCTGATCGGTTATGATCGAGTGAGGGGCGTCGAAATGAGTGACAAGGCATGGAATGAACTTTACCTACACCTTACCATCATTACCTTTCTCTTTATAAAATAGTGCACTTTTGAATGCATGGAACCTGCACAACTCCAACTCTAGTGGTTGGTACTTTCTTTCTAAACTAGTAAGACCAGCATCCATATTTAATTTCTTCATCGCCCATAATGATTTATGCTCAAGGTGGACTGATAAATGACAAGACTTACCATAAAATAGTCTACAAGTTGAAGTGTCGATCGATAGGAGTCTTGAAGGCAGTTCGATAGGCCCAAAGACCCTCATCGAGCTTGATTGACCAATTCCTCAGAGATTGACCGATCGTCTTTCCAAGAATTAGCTCGAGCTCATGATTCGTCACTTCCTCCAGACTACCTGCATGTGGTTAGTAAGCGATGATCAAAAAATTAGTTATTCTAGTTATTTTGAAAACTCGTTTGAAAATACTTCTAAAGTGAGTACCCTGATTGCTTATGACCGAGTGTGGGACGTCTAAATGAGTCACAAGGAATGCAATGAACTTTACCTGCACCTTAGCATCATTACCTTTCTCTTTATATGATTGTGCGCTTTCGAATGCATGGAAGTTGTACTCCTCCAACTCTAATAGTTGGTACTTTCTTTCTTAAGCTGTAAGACTAGCATCCATATATAGTCACTTCAAGCCCTGATCGGTTATGATCGAGTGAGGGGCGTCGAAATGAGTGACAAGGCATGGAATGAACTTTACCTACACCTTACCATCATTACCTTTCACTTTATAAAATAGTGCACTTTTGAATGCATGGAACTCGCACAACTCCAACTCTAGTGGTTGGTACTTTCTTTCTAAACTAGTAAGACCAGCATCCATATTTAATTTCTTCATCGCCCATAATGATTTATGCTCACGGTGGACTGATAAATGACAAGACTTACCATAAAATAGTCGACAAGTTGAAGTGTCGATCGATAGGAGTCTTGAAGGCAGTTCGATAGGCCCAAAGACCCTCATCGAGCTTGATTGACCAATTCCTCAGAGATTGATCGATCGTCTTTCCAAGAATTAGCTCGAGCTCATGATTCGTCACTTCCTCCAGACTACTTGCATGTGGGTAGTATGCGATGATAAAAAAATTAGTTATTCTAGTTATTTTGAAAACTCGTTTGAAAATACTCTGAAAGTCAGTACCCCTATTGCTTACGACCGAGTGAGGGACGTCGAAATGAGTCACAAGGCATGCAATGAACTTTACCCGCACCTTAGCATCATTACCTTTCTCTTTATATAATTGTGCGCTTTCGAATGCATGGAAGTTGTACTCGTCCAACTCTAGTAGTTGGTACTTTCTTTCTTAAGCTGTAAGACTAGCATCCATATATAGTCACTTCAAGCCCTGATCGGTTATGACCGGGTGAGGGGCGTCGAAATGAGTGACAAGGCATGGAATGAACTTTACCTACTCCTTACCATCATTACCTTTCTCTTTATAAAATAGTGCACTTTTGAATGCATGGAACCTCGTACAACTCCAACTCTAGTGGTTGGTACTTTCTTTCTAAACTAGTAAGACCAAGCATCCATATTTAATTGCTTCATGGCCCATAATGATTGATGCTCAAGGTGGACTGATAAATGACAAGACTTACCATAAAATAGTCGACAAGTTGAAGTGTCGATCGATAGGAGTCTTGAAGGCGGTTCGATAGGCCCAAAGACCCTCATCGAGCTTGATTGACCAATTCCTCAGAGATTGATCGATCGTCTTTCCAAGAATTAGCTCGAGCTCATGATTCGTCACTTCCTCCAGACTACTTGCATGTGGGTAGTAAGCGATGATCAAAAAATTAGTTATTCTAGTTATTTTGAAAACTCGTTTGAAAATACTCTAAAAGTGAGTACCCTGATTGCTTACGACCGAGTGAGGGACGTCTAAATGAGTCACAAGGCATGCAATGAACTTTACCTCGCAACTTAGCATCATTACCTTTCTCTTTATATGATTGTGCGCTTTCGAATGCATGGAAGTTGTACTCCTCCAACTCTAATAGTTGGTACTTTCTTTCTTAAGTCGTAAGACTAGCATCCATATATAGTCACTTCAAGCCCTGATCGGTTATGATCGAGTGAGGGGCGTCGAAATGAGTGACAAGGCATGGAATGAACTTTACCTACACCTTACCATCATTACCTTTCTCTTTATAAAATAGTGCACTTTTGAATGCATGGAACCTGCACAACTCCAACTCTAGTGGTTGGTACTTTCTTTCTAAACTAGTAAGACCAGCATCCATATTTAATTTCTTCATCGCCCATAATGATTTATGCTCAAGGTGGACTGATAAATGACAAGACTTACCATAAAATAGTCTACAAGTTGAAGTGTCGATCGATAGGAGTCTTGAAGGCAGTTCGATAGGCCCAAAGACCCTCATCGAGCTTGATTGACCAATTCCTCAGAGATTGACCGATCGTCTTTCCAAGAATTAGCTCGAGCTCATGATTCGTCACTTCCTCCAGACTACTTGCATGTGGTTAGTAAGCGATGATCAAAAAATTAGTTATTCTAGTTATTTTGAAAACTCGTTTGAAAATACTTCTAAAGTGAGTACCCTGATTGCTTATGACCGAGTGTGGGACGTCTAAATGAGTCACAAGGCATGCAATGAACTTTACCCGCACCTTAGCATCATTACCTTTCTCTTTATATGATTGTGCGCTTTCGAATGCATGGAAGTTGTACTCCTCCAACTCTAATAGTTGGTACTTTCTTTCTTAAGCTGTAAGACTAGCATCCATATATAGTCACTTCAAGCCCTGATCGGTTATGATCGAGTGAGGGGCGTCGAAATGAGTGACAAGGCATGGAATGAACTTTACCTACACCTTACCATCATTACCTTTCACTTTATAAAATAGTGCACTTTTGAATGCATGGAACCTGCACAACTCCAACTCTAGTGGTTGGTACTTTCTTTCTAAACTAGTAAGACCAAGCATCCATATTTAATTTCTTCATCGCCCATAATGATTTATGCTCACGGTGGACCGATAAATGACAAGACTTACCATAAAATAGTCGACAAGTTGAAGTGTCGATCGATAGGAGTCTTGAAGGGCCGTTCGATAGGCCCAAAGACCCTCATCGAGCTTGATTGACCAATTCCTCGAGAGATTGATCGATCGTCTTTCCAAGAATTAGCTCGAGCTCATGATTCGTCACTTCCTCCAGACTACTTGCATGTGGGTAGTATGCGATGATAAAAAAATTAGTTATTCTAGTTATTTTGAAAACTCGTTTGAAAATACTCTGAAAGTCAGTACCCTTATTGCTTATGACTGAGTGAGGGACGTCGAAATGAGTCACAAGGCATGCAATGAACTTTACCTGCACCTTAGCATCATTACCTTTCTCTTTATATAATTGTGCGCTTTCGAATGCATGGAAGTTGTACTCGTCCAACTCTAGTAGTTGGTACTTTCTTTCTTAAGCTGTAAGACTAGCATCCATATATAGTCACTTCAAGCCCTGATCGGTTATGACCGGGTGAGGGGCGTCAAAATGAGTGACAAGGCATGGAATGAACTTTACCTACTCCTTACCATCATTACCTTTCTCTTTATAAAATAGTGCACTTTTGAATGCATGGAACCTGTACAACTCCAACTCTAGTGGTTGGTACTTTCTTTCTAAACTAGTAAGACCAGCATCCATATTTAATTGCTTCATGGCCCATAATGATTTATGCTCAAGGTGGACTGATAAATGACAAGACTTACCATAAAATAGTCGACAAGTTGAAGTGTCGATCGATAGGAGTCTTGAAGGCAGTTCGATAGGCCCAAAGACCCTCATCGAGCTTGATTGACCAATTCCTCAGAGATTGATCGATCGTCTTTCCAAGAATTAGCTCGAGCTCATGATTCGTCACTTCCTCCAGACTACTTGCATGTGGGTAGTAAGCGATGATCAAAAAATTAGTTATTCTAGTTATTTTGAAAACTCGTTTGAAAATACTCTGAAAGTGAGTACCCTGATTGCTTACGACCGAGTGAGGGGCGTCGAAATGAGTCACAAGGCATGCAATGAACTTTACCTGCACCTTAGAATCATTACCTTTCTCTTTATATGATTGTGCGCTTTCGAATGCATGGAAGTTGTACTCCTCCAACTCTAATAGTTGGTACTTTCTTTCTTAAGCTGTAAGACTATCATCCATATATAGTCACTTCAAGCCCTGATCGGTTATGATCGAGTGAGGGGCGTCGAAATGAGTGACAAGGCATGGAATGAACTTTACCTACACCTTACCATCATTACCTTTCTCTTTATAAAATATGCACTTTTGAATGCATGGAACCTGTACAACTCCAACTCTAGTGGTTGGTACTTTCTTTCTAAACTAGTAAGACCAGCATCCATATTTAATTGCTTCATCGCCCATAATGATTTATGCTCAAGGTGGACTGATAAATGACAAGACTTACCATAAAATAGTCTACAAGTTGAAGTGTCGATCGATAGGAGTCTTGAAGGCCGTTCGATAGGCCCAAAGAGCCTCATCGAGCTTGATTGACCAATTCCTCAGAGATTGATCGATCGTCTTTCCAAGAATTAGCTCGAGCTCATGATTCGTCACTTCCTCCAGACTACTTGCATGTGGGTAGTAAGCGATGATAAAAAAATTAGTTATTCTAGTTATTTTGAAAACTCGTTTGAAAATACTCTGAAAGTCAGTACCCTCATTGCTTATGACTGAGTGAGGGACGTCGAACTGAGTCACAAGGCATGCAATGAACTTTACCTGCACCTTAGCATCATTACCTTTCTCTTTATATAATTGTGCGCTTTCGAATGCATGGAAGTTGTACTCGTCCAACTCTAGTAGGTTGTACTTTCTTTCTTAAGCTGTAAGACTAGTATCCATATATAGTCACTTCAAGCCCTGATCGGTTATGACCGGGTGAGGGGCGTCGAAATGAGTGACAAGGCATGGAATGAACTTTACCTACACCTTACCATCATTACCTTTCACTTTATAAAATAGTGCACTTTTGAATGCATGGAACCTGCACAACTCCAACTCTAGTGGTTGGTACTTTCTTTCTAAACTAGTAAGACCAAGCATCCATATTTAATTTCTTCATCGCCCATAATGATTTATGCTCACGGTGGACCGATAAATGACAAGACTTACCATAAAATAGTCGACAAGTTGAAGTGTCGATCGATAGGAGTCTTGAAGGCGGTTCGATAGGCCCAAAGACCCTCATCGAGCTTGATTGACCAATTCCTCGGAGATTGATCGATCGTCTTTCCAAGAATTAGCTCGAGCTCATGATTCGTCACTTCCTCCAGACTACTTGCATGTGGGTAGTATGCGATGATAAAAAAATTAGTTATTCTAGTTATTTTGAAAACTCGTTTGAAAATACTCTGAAAGTCAGTACCCTTATTGCTTATGACTGAGTGAGGGACGTCGAAATGAGTCACAAGGCATGCAATGAACTTTACCTGCACCTTAGCATCATTACCTTTCTCTTTATATAATTGTGCGCTTTCGAATGCATGGAAGTTGTACTCGTCCAACTCTAGTAGTTGGTACTTTCTTTCTTAAGCTGTAAGACTAGCATCCATATATAGTCACTTCAAGCCCTGATCGGTTATGACCGGGTGAGGGGCGTCGAAATGAGTGACAAGGCATGGAATGAACTTTACCTACTCCTTACCATCATTACCTTTCTCTTTATAAAATAGTGCACTTTTGAATGCATGGAACTCGTACAACTCCAACTCTAGTGGTTGGTACTTTCTTTCTAAACTAGTAAGACCAGCATCCATATTTAATTGCTTCATGGCCCAAAATGATTTATGCTCAAGGTGGACTGATAAATGACAAGACTTACCATAAAATAGTCGACAAGTTGAAGTGTCGATCGATAGGAGTCTTGAAGGCGTTCGATAGGCCCAAAGACCCTCATCGAGCTTGATTGACCAATTCCTCGGAGATTGATCGATCGTCTTTCCAAGAATTAGCTCGAGCTCATGATTCGTCACTTCCTCCGTACTACTTGCATGTGGGTAGTAAGCGATGATCAAAAAATTAGTTATTCTAGTTATTTTGAAAACTCGTTTGAAAATACTCTGAAAGTGAGTACCCTGATTGCTTACGACCGAGTGAGGGGCGTCGAAATGAGTCACAAGGCATGCAATGAACTTTACCTGCACCTTAGCATCATTACCTTTCTCTTTATATGATTGTGCGCTTTCGAATGCATGGAAGTTGTACTCCTCCAACTCTAATAGTTGGTACTTTCTTTCTTAAGCTGTAAGACTAGCATCCATATATAGTCACTTCAAGCCCTGATCGGTTATGATCGAGTGAGGGGCGTCGAAATGAGTGACAAGGCATGGAATGAACTTTACCTACACCTTACCATCATTACCTTTCTCTTTATAAAATATGCACTTTTGAATGCATGGAACCTGTACAACTCCAACTCTAGTGGTTGGTACTTTCTTTCTAAACTAGTAAGACCAGCATCCATATTTAATTGCTTCATCGCCCATAATGATTTATGCTCAAGGTGGACTGATAAATGACAAGACTTACCATAAAATAGTCTACAAGTTGAAGTGTCGATCGATAGGAGTCTTGAAGGCCGTTCGATAGGCCCAAAGAGCCTCATCGAGCTTGATTGACCAATTCCTCAGAGATTGATCGATCGTCTTTCCAAGAATTAGCTCGAGCTCATGATTCGTCACTTCCTCCAGACTACTTGCATGTGGGTAGTAAGCGATGATAAAAAAATTAGTTATTCTAGTTATTTTGAAAACTCGTTTGAAAATACTCTGAAAGTCAGTACCCTCATTGCTTATGACTGAGTGAGGGACGTCGAACTGAGTCACAAGGCATGCAATGAACTTTACCTGCACCTTAGCATCATTACCTTTCTCTTTATATAATTGTGCGCTTTCGAATGCATGGAAGTTGTACTCGTCCAACTCTAGTAGGTTGTACTTTCTTTCTTAAGCCGTAAGACTAGTATCCATATATAGTCACTTCAAGCCCTGATCGGTTATGACCGGGTGAGGGGCGTCGAAATGAGTGACAAGGCATGGAATGAACTTTACCTACACCTTACCATCATTACCTTTCTCTTTATAAAATAGTGCACTTTTGAATGCATGGAACCCGTACAACTCCAACTCTAGTGGTTGGTACTTTCTTTCTAAACTAGTAAGACCCAGCATCCATATTTAATTGCTTCATGGCCCATAATGATTTATGCTCAAGGTGGACTGATAAATGACAAGACTTACCATAAAATAGTCGACAAGTTGAAGTGTCGATCGATAGGAGTCTTGAAGGCCGTTCGATAGGCCCAAAGACCCTCATCGAGCTTGATTGACCAATTCCTCAGAGATTGACCGATCGTCTTTCCAAGAATTAGCTCGAGCTCATGATTCGTCACTTCCTCCAGACTACTTGCATGTGGTTAGTAAGCGATGATCAAAAAATTAGTTATTCTAGTTATTTTGAAAACTCGTTTGAAAATACTTCTAAAGTGAGTACCCTGATTGCTTATAACCGAGTGTGGGACGTCTAAATGAGTCACAAGGCATGCAATGAACTTTACTCGCACCTTAGCATCATTACCTTTCTCTTTATATGATTGTGCGCTTTCGAATGCATGGAAGTTGTACTCCTCCAACTCGTAATAGTAGGTACTTTCTTTCTTAAGTCGTAAGACTAGCATCCATATATAGTCACTTCAAGCCCCGATCGGTTATGATCGAGTGAGGGCGTCGAAATGAGTGACAAGGCATGGAATGAACTTTACCTACACCTTACCATCATTACCTTTCTCTTTATAAAATATGCACTTTTGAATGCATGGAACCCGTACAACTCCAACTCTAGTGGTTGGTACTTTCTTTCTAAACTAGTAAGACCAAGATCCATATTTAATTGCTTCATCGCCCATCATGATTTATGCTCAAGGTGGACTGATAAATGACAAGACTTACCATAAAATAGTCTACAAGTTGAAGTGTCGATCGATAGGAGTCTTGAAGGCCGTTCGATAGGCCCAAAGAGCCTCATCGAGCTTGATTGACCAATTCCTCGAGAGATTGATCGATCGTCTTTCCAAGAATTAGCTCGAGCTCATGATTCGTCACTTCCTCCAGACTACTTGCATGTGGGTAGTAAGCGATGATAAAAAAATTAGTTATTCTAGTTATTTTGAAAACTCGTTTGAAAATACTCTGAAAGTCAGTACCATCATTGCTTATGACTGAGTGAGGGACGTCGAACTGAGTCACAAGGCATGCAATGAACTTTACCTGCACCTTAGCATCATTACCTTTCTCTTTATATAATTGTGCGCTTTCGAATGCATGGAAGTTGTACTCGTCCAACTCTAGTAGGTTGTACTTTCTTTCTTAAGTCGTAAGACTAGTATCCATATATAGTCACTTCAAGCCCTGATCGGTTATGACCGGGTGAGGGGCGTCGAAATGAGTGACAAGGCATGGAATGAACTTTACCTACACCTTACCATCATTACCTTTCTCTTTATAAAATAGTGCACTTTTGAATGCATGGAACCTGTACAACTCCAACTCTAGTGGTTGGTACTTTCTTTCTAAACTAGTAAGACCAGCATCCATATTTAATTGCTTCATGGCCCATAATGATTTATGCTCAAGGTGGACCGATAAATGACAAGACTTACCATAAAATAGTCGACAAGTTGAAGTGTCGATCGATAGGAGTCTTGAAGGCCGTTCGATAGGCCCAAAGACCCTCATCGAGCTTGATTGACCAATTCCTCAGAGATTGACCGATCGTCTTTCCAAGAATTAGCTCGAGCTCATGATTCGTCACTTCCTCCAGACTACTTGCATGTGGTTAGTAAGCGATGATCAAAAAATTAGTTATTCTAGTTATTTTGAAAACTCGTTTGAAAATACTTCTAAAGTGAGTACCCTGATTGCTTATGACCGAGTGTGGGACGTCTAAATGAGTCACAAGGCATGCAATGAACTTTACCCGCACCTTAGCATCATTACCTTTCTCTTTATATGATTGTGCGCTTTCGAATGCATGGAAGTTGTACTCCTCCAACTGTAATAGTAGGTACTTTCTTTCTTAAGCTGTAAGACTAGCATCCATATATAGTCACTTCAAGCCCTGATCGGTTATGATCGAGTGAGGGGCGTCGAAATGAGTGACAAGGCATGGAATGAACTTTACCTACACCTTACCATCATTACCTTTCTCTTTATAAAATAGTGCACTTTTGAATGCATGGAACCTGTACAACTCCAACTCTATTGGTTGGTACTTTCTTTCTAAACTAGTAAGACCAGCATCCATATTTAATTGCTTCATCGCCCATAATGATTTATGCTCAAGGTGGACTGATAAATGACAAGACTTACCATAAAATAGTCTACAAGTTGAAGTGTCGATCGATAGGAGTCTTGAAGGCCGTTCGATACGCCCAAAGACCCTCATCGAGCTTGATTGACCAATTCCTCAGAGATTGATCGATCGTCTTTCCAAGAATTAGCTCGAGCTCATGATTCGTCACTTCCTCCAGACTACTTGCATGTGGGTAGTAAGCGATGATCAAAAAATTAGTTATTCTAGTTATTTTGAAAACTCGTTTGAAAATACTCTGAAAGTGAGTACCCTGATTGCTTACGACCGAGTGAGGGGCGTCGAAATGAGTCACAAGGCATGCAATGAACTTTACCTGCACCTTAGCATCATTACCTTTCTCTTTATATAATTGTGCGCTTTCGAATGCATGGAAGTTGTACTCGTCCAACTCTAGTAGGTTGTACTTTCTTTCTTAAGCTGTAAGACTAGTATCCATATATAGTCACTTCAAGCCCTGATCGGTTATGACCGGGTGAGGGGCGTCGAAATGAGTGACAAGGCATGGAATGAACTTTACCTACACCTTACCATCATTACCTTTCTCTTTATAAAATAGTGCACTTTTGAATGCATGGAACCCGTACAACTCCAACTCTAGTGGTTGGTACTTTCTTTCTAAACTAGTAAGACCCAGCATCCATATTTAATTGCTTCATGGCCCATAATGATTTATGCTCAAGGTGGACTGATAAATGACAAGACTTACCATAAAATAGTCGACAAGTTGAAGTGTCGATCGATAGGAGTCTTGAAGGCCGTTCGATAGGCCCAAAGACCCTCATCGAGCTTGATTGACCAATTCCTCAGAGATTGACCGATCGTCTTTCCAAGAATTAGCTCGAGCTCATGATTCGTCACTTCCTCCAGACTACTTGCATGTGGTTAGTAAGCGATGATCAAAAAATTAGTTATTCTAGTTATTTTGAAAACTCGTTTGAAAATACTTCTAAAGTGAGTACCCTGATTGCTTATGACCGAGTGTGGGACGTCTAAATGAGTCACAAGGCATGCAATGAACTTTACCTGCACCTTAGCATCATTACCTTTCTCTTTATATGATTGTGCGCTTTCGAATGCATGGAAGTTGTACTCCTCCAACTGTAATAGTAGGTACTTTCTTTCTTAAGCCGTAAGACTAGCATCCATATATAGTCACTTCAAGCCCTGATCGGTTATGATCGAGTGAGGGGCGTCGAAATGAGTGACAAGGCATGGAATGAACTTTACCTACACCTTACCATCATTACCTTTCTCTTTATAAAATAGTGCACTTTTGAATGCATGGAACTCGTACAACTCCAACTCTATTGGTTGGTACTTTCTTTCTAAACTAGTAAGACCGGCATCCATATTTAATTGCTTCATCGCCCATAATGATTTATGCTCAAGGTGGACTGATAAATGACAAGACTTACCATAAAATAGTCTACAAGTTGAAGTGTCGATCGATAGGAGTCTTGAAGGCCGTTCGATAGGCCCAAAGACCCTCATCGAGCTTGATTGACCAATTCCTCGAGAGATTGATCGATCGTCTTTCCAAGAATTAGCTCGAGCTCATGATTCGTCACTTCCTCCGGACTACTTGCATGTGGGTAGTAAGCGATGATCAAAAAATTAGTTATTCTAGTTATTTTGAAAACTCGTTTGAAAATACTCTGAAAGTGAGTACCCTGATTGCTTACGACCGAGTGAGGGGCGTCGAAATGAGTCACAAGGCATGCAATGAACTTTACCTGCACCTTAGCATCATTACCTTTCTCTTTATATAATTGTGCGCTTTCGAATGCATGGAAGTTGTACTCGTCCAACTCTAGTAGGTTGTACTTTCTTTCTTAAGCCGTAAGACTAGTATCCATATATAGTCACTTCAAGCCCTGATCGGTTATGACCGGGTGAGGGGCGTCGAAATGAGTGACAAGGCATGGAATGAACTTTACCTACACCTTACCATCATTACCTTTCTCTTTATAAAATAGTGCACTTTTGAATGCATGGAACCTGTACAACTCCAACTCTAGTGGTTGGTACTTTCTTTCTAAACTAGTAAGACCAGCATCCATATTTAATTGCTTCATGGCCCATAATGATTTATGCTCAAGGTGGACTGATAAATGACAAGACTTACCATAAAATAGTCGACAAGTTGAAGTGTCGATCGATAGGAGTCTTGAAGGCCGTTCGATAGGCCCAAAGACCCTCATCGAGCTTGATTGACCAATTCCTCGAGAGATTGACCGATCGTCTTTCCAAGAATTAGCTCGAGCTCATGATTCGTCACTTCCTCCAGACTACTTGCATGTGGTTAGTAAGCGATGATCAAAAAATTAGTTATTCTAGTTATTTTGAAAACTCGTTTGAAAATACTTCTAAAGTGAGTACCCTGATTGCTTATGACCGAGTGTGGGACGTCTAAATGAGTCACAAGGCATGCAATGAACTTTACCCGCACCTTAGCATCATTACCTTTCTCTTTATATGATTGTGCGCTTTCGAATGCATGGAAGTTGTACTCCTCCAACTCGTAATAGTAGGTACTTTCTTTCTTAAGTCGTAAGACTAGCATCCATATATAGTCACTTCAAGCCCTGATCGGTTATGATCGAGTGAGGGGCGTCGAAATGAGTGACAAGGCATGGAATGAACTTTACCTACACCTTACCATCATTACCTTTCTCTTTATAAAATAGTGCACTTTTGAATGCATGGAACCTGTACAACTCCAACTCTATTGGTTGGTACTTTCTTTCTAAACTAGTAAGACCAGCATCCATATTTAATTGCTTCATCGCCCATAATGATTTATGCTCAAGGTGGACTGATAAATGACAAGACTTACCATAAAATAGTCTACAAGTTGAAGTGTCGATCGATAGGAGTCTTGAAGGCCGTTCGATAGGCCCAAAGACCCTCATCGAGCTTGATTGACCAATTCCTCAGAGATTGATCGATCGTCTTTCCAAGAATTAGCTCGAGCTCATGATTCGTCACTTCCTCCAGACTACTTGCATGTGGGTAGTAAGCGATGATCAAAAAATTAGTTATTCTAGTTATTTTGAAAACTCGTTTGAAAATACTCTGAAAGTGAGTACCCTGATTGCTTACGACCGAGTGAGGGGCGTCGAAATGAGTCACAAGGCATGCAATGAACTTTACCTGCACCTTAGCATCATTACCTTTCTCTTTCTATAATAGTCCACTTTTGAATGCATGGAACCTGTACTCCTCCATCTCTAGTAATTGGTACTTTCTTTCTAAAGTTGTAAGACTAGCATCCATATTTAGTCGCTTCATTGCCCATAATGGTTTATGCTCAAGGTTGACTGACAAATGAAAAGACTTGCCATTAAATAGACAACAAGTTGAAGTGACGATCGATACGAGTCCTGAAGGCAGTTGGAAAGGCCCAAAGAGACTCATCGAGCTTGATTGACCAATTCCTTAGAGATTGATCGATCGTCTTTCCAAGAATTAGCTCGAGCTCATGATTCGTCACTTCCTCTAGACTAAATGCATGTGGGTGGTAAGCGATAATCAATAAATGAGTTATTCTAGTTAGTTTGAAAACTCGTTTAAAAATACTCGGAAAGTGAGTATCCCGATCGCTTATGACCGAGTGACGGGCGTCGAAATGAGTCACAAGGCATCCTATGAACTTTACCTGCACCTTAGCATCATTACCTTTCTCTTTATATAATAGTCCACTTTTGAATGCATGGAACCTGTACTCCTCCATCTCTAGTAATTGGTACTTTCTTTCTAAAGTTGTAAGACTAGCATCCATATTTAGTCGCTTCATTGCCCATAATGGTTTATGCTCAAGGTTGACTGACAAATGAAAAGACTTACCATTAAATAGACAACAAGTTGAAGTGCCGATCGATACGAGTCTTGAAGGCAGTTGGAAAGGCCCAAAGAGACTCATCGAGCTTGATTGACCAATTCCTTAGAGATTGATCGATCGTCTTTCCAAGAATTAGCTCGAGCTCATGATTCGTCACTTCCTCTAGACTAAATGCATGTGGGTGGTAAGCGATGATCAATAAATGAGTTATTCTAGTTAGTTTGAAAACTCGTTTAAAAATACTCGGAAAGTGAGTATCCCGATCGCTTATGACCGAGTGACGGGCGTCGAAATGAGTCACAAGGCATCCAATGAACTTTACCTGCACCTTAGCATCATTACCTTTCTCTTTATATAATAGTCCACTTTTGAATGCATGGAACCTGTACTCCTCCATCTCTAGTAATTGGTACTTTCTTTCTAAAGTTGTAAGACTAGCATCCATATTTAGTCGCATCATTGCCCATAATGCTTTATGCTCAAGGTTGACTGATAAATGACAGACTTACCATAAATTAGTCGACAAAGTGAAGTGCCAATTGATAGGAGTATTGAAGGCAGTTCGAATGGTCCAATGAGCCTCATCGAGCTTGATTGACCAATTCCTCAGAGATTGATCAATCGTCTTTCCAAGAATCAGCTGGAGCTCATGATTCGTCACTTCCTCCAGAATAGGTGCATGTGGGTGGTAAGCGATGATCAATAAATGAGTTATTCGAGTTAGTTTGAAAAATCGTTTGAAAATACTCTAAAAGATAGTACTCTGATCGGTTATGACCAAGTGAGGGGCGTCGAAATGAGTGACAAGGCATGCAATGAACTCTACCTGCACCTTAGCATCATTACCTTTCTCTTTATAAAATAGTGCACTTTTGAATGCATGGACCTATACACCTCCAACTCTAGTAGTTGGTACTTTCTTTCTAAACCAGTAAGACCAGCATCCATATTTAATTGCTTCATCGCCCATAATGATTTATGCTCACAGTGGACTGATAAATGAGAAGACTTACCATAAAATAGTCGACAAGTTGAAGTGTCGATCGATAGGAGTCTTGAAGGCAGTTCGAAAGGCCCAAAGACCCTCATCGAGCTTGATTGACCAATTCCTCAGAGATTGATCGATCGTCTTTCCAAGAATTAGCTCGAGCTCATGATTCGTCACTTCCTCCAGACTACTTGCATGTGGGTAGTAAGCGATGATCAAAAAATTAGTAATTCTAGTTATTTTTAAAACTCGTTTCAAAATACTCTGAAAGTGAGTACCCTGATTGCTTATGACCGAGTGAGGGGCGTCGAAATGAGTCACAAGGCATGCAATGAACTTTACCTGCACCTTAGCATCATTACCTTTCTCTTTATAGAATAGTCCACTTTTGAATGCATGGAACCTGTACTCCTCCATCTCTAGTAATTGGTACTTTCTTTCTAAAGTTGTAAGACTAGCATCCATATTTAGTCGCTTCATTGCCCATAATGGTTTATGCTCAAGGTTGACTGACAAATGAAAAGACTTGCCATTAAATAGACAACAAGTTGAAGTGCCGATCGATACGAGTCTTGAAGGCAGTTGGAAAGGCCCAAAGAGACTCATCGAGCTTGATTGACCAATTCCTTAGAGATTGATCGATCGTCTTTCCAAGAATTAGCTCGAGCTCATGATTCGTCACTTCCTCTAGACTAAATGCATGTGGGTGGTAAGCGATGATCAATAAATGAGTTATTCTAGTTAGTTTGAAAACTCGTTTAAAAATACTCGGAAAGTGAGTATCCCGATCGCTTATGACCGAGTGACGGGCGTCGAAATGAGTCACAAGGCATCCAATGAACTTTACCTGCACCTTAGCATTATTACCTTTCTCTTTATATAATAGTCCACTTTTGAATGCATGGAACCTGTACTCCTCCATCTCTAGTAATTGGTACTTTCTTTCTAAAGTTGTAAGACTAGCAACCATATTTAGTCACATCATTGCCCATAATGGTTTATGCTCAAGGTTGACTGATAAATGATAGACTTACCATAAATTAGTCGACAAAGTGAAGTGTCAATTGATAGGAGTATTGAAGGCAGTTCGAATGGTCCAATGAGCCTCATCGAGCTTGATTGACCAATTCCTCAGAGATTGATCAATCGTCTTTCCAAGAATCAGCTGGAGCTCATGATTCGACACTTCCTCCAGAATAGGTGCATGTGGGTGGTAAGCGATGATCAATAAATGAGTTATTCTAGTTAGTTTTAAAACTCGTTTGAAAATACTCTGAAATTGAGTACCCCGATCGCTTATGACCGAGTGAGGGGCGTCGAAATGAGTGACAAGGCATGGAATGAACTTTACCTGCACCTTAGCATCATTACCTTACACCTTATATAATAGTGTGCTTTCGAATGCATGGAACATGTACTCCTCCAACTCTAGTAGTTGGTACTTTGTTTATAAAGATGTAACACTAACATCCATATTTAGTCGCTCATCGCCCATAATGGTTTATGTTCAAGGCTGACTGACAAATGACAAGCCTTACCATAAAATAGTCGACAAGGTGAAGTGCCGATAAATAGGCGTCTTCAAGGCAGTTCAAAAGGCCCAAAGAGCCTGATCGAGCTTGATTGACCAATTCCTCAGAAATTGATCGATCGCCTTTCGAAGAATCAGCTCGAGCTCATGATTCGTCACTTTCGCCAGACGGCTTGCATGTGGGTGGTAAGCGAGGATCAATAAATGAGTTATTCTTGTTAGTTTGAAAACTCCTTAGAAAATACTCTTAAAGTGAGTAACCCAATTGCTTATGACCGAGAGATTGTCGTCGAATTGAGTGAGAACTCATGGCATGAACTTTACCAGCACCTTAGCATCATTACCTTCCTCTTAATATAATTGTGCGCTTTCGAATGCATAGCACATGTACTCCTCCAACTCTAATAGTTTGTACTTTCTTTCTAAAGTTGTAAGCCTAGCATCCATATTTAGTCGCTTCATCGCCCATAATGGTTTATGCTCAAGGTTGACTGATAAATGACAAGACATACCATTAAACAATCGACAAGGTGAAGTGCCGATCGATACGAGTCTTGAAGGCAGTTGGAAAGGCCCAAAGAGCCTCATCGAGCTTGATTGTCCAATTCCTCAGATATTGATCAATCGCCTTTCGAAAAATCAGCTCGAGCTCATGATTCGTCACTTTCTCCAGACGGCTTGCATGTGGGTGGTATGCGAGGATCAATATATGAGTTATTCTAGTTAGTTTGAAAACTCCTTTGAAAATACTCTGAAAGTGAGTACCCCGATAGCTTATGACCGAGTGAGGGGCACAAAATGAGTGACAAGGCATGCAATAAACTTTACCTGCACCTTAGCATCATTACCTTTCTCTTTATATAATAGTGCGCTTTCGAATGCATGGAACAAGTACTCCTCCAACTCTAGTAGTTGGTACTTTGTTTATAAAGATGTAAGACTAGCGACCATACTTAGTCGCTTCATCGCCCATAATGGTTTATGCTCATGGTTGACTGATAAATGACAAGACTTACCATAAAATAGTCGAAAAGGGGAAGTGCCGATCGATAGGAGTCTTGAAGTCAGTTCGAAAGGCCCAAAGAGCGTCATCGAGCTTGATTGACCAATTCCTCAAAGAATGATCGATCGCCTTTCCAATTATCAGCACTAGCTCATGATTCGTCACTTCCTCCAGACTAATTGCATTTGGGTGGTAAGCCATGATCAATAAATGAGTTAGTCTAGTTAATTTGAAAACACATTCGAAAATACTCTGAAAGTGAGTATCCCGATCGCTTATGACCGAGTGAGAGGCGTCGAAATGAGTGACAAGGCATGGAATGAACTTTACCTGCACCGTAGGATCATTACCTTTCTCTTTATATAATAGTGCGCTTTCGAATGCATGGAACATGTACTCCTCCAACTCTAGTAGTTGGTACTTTGTTTATAAAGATGTAACACTAGGATCCATATTTATTCGCTTCATCGGCATAATGGTTTATACTCAAGGTTGACTAATAAATTAAAAGACTTGCCATAAAATAGCCGACAAGGGGAAGTGCCAATCGATAGGGGTCTGGAAGGCAGTTCGAAAGGCCCAAAGATGCTTATCGAGCTCATTGACCAATTCCTCAGAGATTGATCGATCCTCTTTCCAAGAATTAACACGAGCTCATGATTCGTCACTTCCTCCATACTGATTGCATGTGGGTGGTAAGCCATGATCAATAAATGAGTTAGTCTAGTTAGTTTGAAAACTCGTTTGAAAATACTCTAAAATTGAGTAACCCGATCGCTTATGACCAAGTGAGGGGCGTCGAAATTAGTGACAAGGCATGGAATGAACTTTACCAGCACCTTAGAATCATTACCTTTCTCTTTATATAATAGTGCGCTTTCGAATGCATGGAACATGTACTCCTCCAACTCTAGTAGTTGGTACTTTGTTTATAAAGATGTAACACTAGCATCCATATTTATTCGCTTCATCGCCCATAATGGTTTATGCTCAAGGTTGACTAATAAATGACAAGACTTGCCATAAAATAGTCGACAAGGGGAAGTGCCGATCGATAGGCGTCTTGAAGGCAGTTCAAAAGGCCCAAAGCGCCTCATCGAGCTTGATTGACCAATTCCTCAGATATTGATCGATCGTCTTTCCAAGAATCAGCTCGAGCTCATGATTCGTCACTTCCTCCAGACGGCTTGCATGTCGGTGGTAAGCGATGATCAATAAATGAGTTATTCTAGTTAGTTTTAAAACTCGTTTGAAAATACTCTGAAAGTGAGTACCTTGATCGCTTATGACCGAGTGAGGGGCATCCCAATGAGTTACAAGGCATGGAATGAACTTTACCTGCACCTTAGCATCATTACCTTTCTCCTTATATAATAGTGTGCTTTCGAATGCATGGAACATGTACTCCTCCAACTCTAGTAGTTGGTACTTTGTTTACAAAGATGTAACACTAACATCCATATTTAGTCGCTCATCGCCCATAATGGTTTATGTTCAAGGCTGATTGATAAATGACAAGCCTTTCCATAAATTAGTCGACAAGGTGAAGTGTCGATCGATAGGCGTCTTCAAGGCAGTTCAAAAGGCCCAAAGATCCTCATCGAGCTTGATTGACCAATTCCTCAGATATTGATCGATCGTCTTTCCAAGAATCAGCTCGAGCTTATGATTCGTCACTTCCTCCAGACGGCTTGTATGTGGGTGGTAAGCGAGGATCAATAAATGAGTTATTCTAGTTAGTTTGAAAACTCGTTAGAAAATACTCTGAAAGTGAGTACCCCGATCGCTTATGACCGAGTGAGGGGCGTCGAAATGAGTGACAAGGCATGGAATGAACTTTACCTGTACCTTAGCATCATTACCTTTCTCCTTATATAATAGTGCGCTTTCGAATGCATGGAACATATACTCCTACAACTCTAGTAATTGGTAGTTTCTATCGAAAGCTGTAAGACTAGCATCCATATTCAGTCGCTTCATCGTCCATAATGGTTTATGCTCAACGTTGACTGATAAATGAAAAGACATACCATAAAATAGTCGACAAGGGGAACTGCCGATCGATAGGGGTCTTGAAGGCAGTTTGAAAGCCCCAAAGAGCGTCACCGAGCTTGATTGACCAATTCCTCAGAGAATGATCTATCGTCTTTCCAATTATCAGCACTAGCTCATGATTCGTCACTTCCTCCAGACTACTTGCGTGTGGGTGGTAAGCAATGCTCAATAAATGAGTTATTCTATTTCGTTTGAAAACTCGTTTGAAAATACTCTGAAAGTGAGTATCCCGATTGCTTATGACCGAGAGAGGGTCGTCAAAATGAGTGAGAACTCATGGCATGAACTTTACCAGCACCTTAGCATCATTACCATTCACTTTATATAATAGTGCGCTTTCGAATGCATGGAACCTGTACTCCTCATACTCCAGTAGTTGGTACTTTATTTAGAAAGATGCAAGACTAGTATCCATATTTAGTCGCTCAATGCCTATAATGGTTTATGCTCACGGCTGACTGATAAATGACAAGCCTTACCATAAAATAGTAGACAAGGTGAAGTGCCGTTCGAGAGTAGTCTTGAAGGCAGTTCGAAAGACCCAAAGAGCGTCATCAAGCTTGATTGACCAATTCCTCAGAGATTGATCGGTCGTCTTTCCAAGAATCAGCTCGAGCTCATCATTTATCACATCCTCCAGACTACTTGCATGTGGGTGGTAAGCGATGATAAATAATGAGTTATTCTATTTAGTTTGAAAACTCGTTTGAAAATACTCTGAAAGTGAGTGCCCCGATTGCTTATGACCGAGAGGGTCGTCGAAATGAGTGAGAACTCATAGCATGAACTTTACCAGCACCTTAGCATCATTACCATTCTATTTATATAATAGTGCGCTTTCGAATGCATGGAACATGTACTCCTCCAACTCCAGTAGTTGGTACTTTGTTTATATAGATGCAAGACTAATATCCATATTTAGTCGCTCATTGCCTATAATGGTTTATGCTCAAGGCTGACTGATAAATGACAAGCCTTACCATAAAATAGTCGCCAAGGTGAAGTGTCGTTTAAGAGGTGTCTTGAAGGCATTTCGAAAGACCCAAAGAGTGTCATCGAGTTTGATTGACCAATTCGTCAGAGATTGATAGGTCGTCTTTCTAAGAATCAGCTTGAGCTCATCATTCGTCACTTCCTCCAGATTACATGCATCTGGGTGTTAAGCAATGATCAATAAATGAGTTATTCTAGTTAGTTTGAAAACTCGTTTGACAATACTCTGAAAATGAGTATCCCGATTACTTAAGACCGAGAGAGGGTCGTCAAAACGAGTGACAAGGCATGGAATGCACTTTACCAGCACCTTAGCATCATTACCTTTCTCTTAATATAATAGTGTGGTTTCGAATGCATGGAACCTGTACTCCTCCAACTCCAGTAGTTGGTACTTTGTTTATAAAGATGCAAGACTAGCATCCATATTTAGTCGTTCATCGCCCATAATGGTTTATACTCAAGGCTGACTGATAAATTACAAGCCTTACCATATAATAGTCAACAAGGTAAAGTGCAGATTAATAGGAGTCTTGAAGGCAGTTCGAAAGGCCCAAAGAGCCTTATCGAGCTTGATTGACCAATTCTGCATAGATTGATCGATCATATTTCCAAGAACCAGCTCAGCTCGAGCTCATGATTCGTCACTTGCTGAAGACTACTTTCATGTGGGTGGTAAGCGATAATCAATACATGAGTTATTCTAGTTAGTTTGAAAACTCATTTGAAAATAATGTGAAAGGTAGTATCCCGATCGATTATGACCGAGTGAGGGGCGTCGAAATGAGTGACAAGGCATGGAATGAACTTTACCTGCACCTTAGCATCATTACCTTTCTCTTTATATAGTAGTGCGCTTTCGAATGCATGGAACCTGTACTCCTCCAACTCCAGTAGTTGGTACTTTGTTTATAAAGATGCAAGACTAGCATCCACATTTAGTCGCTCATCGCCCATAATGGTTTATGCTCAAAGCTGACTGATAAATGACAAGCCTTACCATAAAATCGTCGACAAGGTGAAGTGCCGATCGATAGGAGTCTTGAAGGTAGTTCGAAAGGCCCAAAGAGCCTCATCGAGCTTGATTGACCAATTTCTCAGAGATTGATCGATCGTCTTTCCAAGAATCAGCTCAGCTCGAGCTCATGATTCGTCACTTCCTGCAGACTACTTGCATGTGGGTGGTAAGCGATGATCAATACATGAGTTATTCTAGTTAGTTTGAAAACTCGTAAGAAAATACTCTGAAAGTGAGTATCCCAATCGCTTATGACCGAGTGAGGGGCGTCGAAATGAGTGACAAGGCATGGAATGAACTTTATCTGCAGATTAGAATCATTACTTTTCTGTTTATATAATAGTGCGCTTTCGAATGCATGGAACATCTAGTCCTCCAACTCTAGTAGTGGGTACTTTGTTTATAAAGATGTAAGTGTAGCATCCATATTTTTTCACTTCATCGCCCATAATGGTTTATGCCCAAAGTTGGCTGAGAATTTAAAAGACTTACCATAAAATAGTCAACAAGGTGAAGTGTCGATCATTAGAAATCTTGAGGGCAATTCGAAAGACCCAAAGAGCATCATAGAGCTTGATTGACCAATTCCTCAGTGATTGATCGATCGTCTTTCAAAGAATTAGCACGAGCTCATGATTCGTCACTTCCTCCAGACGACTTGCATGTGGGTGGTAAGCGATGATCAATAAATGAGTTATTATATTTAGTTTGAAAATTTGTTTGAAAATACTCTGAAAGTGAGTACCCCGATTCCTTATGACCGAGAGAGGGTCGTCGAAATGAATGAGAACTCATGGCATGAACTTTACCTGCACCTTAGCATCATTACCTTTCTCTTTATATAATAGTGCGCTTTCGAATGCATGGAACCTGTACTCCGCCAACTCAAGTGGTTGGTACTTTGTTTATAAAGATGCAAGACTAGCATCCATATCATCGCCCATAATGGTTTATGCTTAAAGCTGACGGATAAATGACAAGCCTTACCATCAAATCGTCAACAAGGTGAAGTGCCAATCGATAGGAGTCTTGAAGGCAGTTCGACAGGCCCAAAGAGCCTCATCGAGCTTGATTGACCAATTTCTCAGAGATTGATCGATCGTCTTTCGAAGAATCAGCTCAGCTCGAGCTCATGATTCGTCACTTCCTTCAAACTACTTGCATGTGGGTGGTAAGCGATAATCAATACATGAGTTATTCTAGTTAGTTTGAAAACTCGTTAGAAAATACTCTGAAAGTGACTATCCCGATCGCTTATGACCGAGTGAGGGGCGTCGAAATGAGTGACAAGGCATGGAATGAACTTTATCTGCAGATTAGAATCATTACTTTTCTGTTTATATAATAGTGCGCTTTCGAATGCATGGAACATCTAGTCCTCCAACTCTAGTAGTGGGTACTTTGTTTATAAAGATGTAAGTGTAGCATCCATATTTTGTCACTTCATCGCCCATAATGGTTTATGCCCAAAGTTGGCTGAGAATTTAAAAGACTTACCATAAAATAGTCAACAAGGTGAAGTGTCGATCATTAGAAATCTTGAAGGCAATTCGAAAGACCCAAAGAGCATCATAGAGCTTGATTGACCAATTCCTCAGTGATTGATCGATCGTCTTTCAAAGAATTAGCACGAGCTCATGATTCGTCACTTCCTCCAGACGACTTGCATGTGGGTGGTAAGTGATGATCAATAAATGAGTTATTATATTTAGTTTGAAAATTTGTTTGAAAATACTCTGAAAGTGAGTACCCCGATTCCTTATGACCGAGAGAGGGTCGTCGAAATGAATGAGAACTCATGGCATGAACTTTACCTGCACCTTAGCATCATTACCTTTCTCTTTATATAATAGTGCGCTTTCGAATGCATGGAACCTGTACTCCGCCAACTCTAGTGGTTGGTACTTTGTTTATAAAGATGCAAGACTAGCATCCATATTTAGTTGCTCATCGCCCATAATGGTTTATGCTTAAAGCTGACGAATAAATGACAAGCCTTACCATCAAATCGTCAACAAGGTGAAGTGCCAATCGATAGGAGTCTTGAAGGCAGTTCGACAGGCCCAAAGAGCCTCATCGAGCTTGATTGACCAATTTCTCAGAGATTGATCGATCGTCTTTCGAAGAATCAGCTCAGCTCGAGCTCATGATTCGTCACTTCCTTCAAACTACTTGCATGTGGGTGGTAAGCGATAATCAATACATGAGTTATTCTAGTTAGTTTGAAAACTCGTTAGAAAATACTCTGAAAGTGACTATCCCGATCGCTTATGACCGAGTGAGGGGCGTCGAAATGAGTGACAAGGCATGGAATGAACTTTAGCTGCAGATTAGCATCATTACTTTTCTGTTTATATAATAGTGTGCTTTCGAATGCATGGAACCTGTACTCCTCCAACTCCAGTAGTTGGTACGTTGTTTATAAAGATGTAAGACTAGCATCAATATTTAGTCGCTTCATCGCCCATAATGGTTTATGCTCAAAGTTGGCTGAGAATTTAAAAGACTTACCATAAAATAGTCGACAAGGTGAAGTGCCGATCATTAGAAATCTAGAAGGCAATTCGAAAGGCCCAAAGTGCATCATCGAACTTGATTGACCAATTCCTCAGTGATTGATCGATCGTCTTTCAAAGAGTTAGCACAAGCTCATCATTCGTCACTTCCTCCGTACTACTTGCATGTGGGTGGTAAGCGATGATCAATAACTCGAGTTATTATATTTAGTTTGAAAACTTGTTTGAAAATACTCTTAAAGTGAGTACCCCGATTCCTTATGACCGAGAGAGGGTCGTCGAAATGAGTGAGAACTCATGGCATGAACTTTACCCGCACCTTAGCATCATTACCTTTCTCTTTATATAATAGTGCGCTTTCGAATACATGGAACCTGTACTCCTCCAACTCCAGTAGTTGGTACTTTGTTTATAAAGATGCAAGACTAGCATCCATATTTAGTCGCTCATCGCCCATAATGGTTTATGCTCAAAGCTGACTGATAAATGACAAGCCTTACCATAAAATCATCGACAAGGTGAAGTGCCGATCGATAGGAGTCTTGAAGGCAGTTCGAAAGGCCCAAAGAGCCTCATCGAGCTTGATTGACCAATTTCTCGCAGATTGATCGATCGTCTTTCCAAGAATCGGCTCGGCTCGAGCTCATGATTCGTCACTTCTTGCAGACTACTTGCATGTGGGTGGTAAGCGATAATCAATACATGAGTTATTCTAGTTAGTTTGAAAACTCGTTAGAAAATACTCTGAAAGTGAGTATCCCAATCGCTTATGACCGAGTGAGCGGCGTCGAAATGAGTGACAAGGCATGGAATGAACTTTATCTGCAGATTAGAATCATTACTTTTCTGTTTATATAATAGTGCGCTTTCGAATGGATGGAACATGTAGTCCTCCAACTCTAGTAGTTGGTACTTTGTTTATAAAGATGTAAGACTAGCACCCATATTTTGTCGCTTCATCGCCCATAATGGTTTATGCTCAAAGTTGGCTGAGAATTTAAAAGATTTACCATAAAATAGTCGACAAGGTGAAGTGCCGATCATTAGAAATCTTGAAGGCAATTCGAAAGACCCAAAGAGCATCATA
This sequence comes from Linum usitatissimum, assembly GCA_030674075.2. Taxonomy (NCBI): domain Eukaryota; kingdom Viridiplantae; phylum Streptophyta; class Magnoliopsida; order Malpighiales; family Linaceae; genus Linum; species Linum usitatissimum. The sequence goes on from JAUJYP020000219.1 coordinate 82,121, forward strand.
GAGCTTGATTGACCAATTCCTCAGTGATTGATCGATCGTCTTTCAAAGAATTAGCACGAGCTCATGATTCGTCACTTCCTCTAGACGACTTGCATGTGGGTGGTAAGCGATGATCAATAACTGAGTTATTATATTTAGTTTGAAAACTTGTTTGAAAATACTCTGAAAGTGAGTACCCCGATTCCTTATGACCGAGAGAGGGTCGTCGAAATGAGTGAGAACTCATGGCATGAACTTTACCCGCACCTTAGCATCATTACCTTTCTCTTTATATAATAGTGCGCTTTCGAATGCATGGAACCCGTACTCCTCCAACTCCAGTAGTTGGTACTTTGTTTATAAAGATGCAAGACTAGTATCCATATTTAGTCGCTCATCGCCTATAATGGTTTCTCGCTCAAGGCTGACTGATAAATGACAAGCCTTACCATAAAATAGTCGACAAGGTGAAGTGCCGTTCGAGAGGAGTCTTGAAGGCAGTTCGAAAGACACAAAGAGCGTCATCGTGCTTGATTGACCAATTCCTTCGAGATTGATCGGTCGTCTTTCCAAGAATCAGCTCAAGCTCATCATTCGTCACTTCCTCCAGACTACTTGCATGTGTGTGGTAAGCGATGATAAATAAATGAGTTATTCTAGTTAGTTTGAAAACTCGTTTGAAAATACTCTGAAAGTGAGTATCGCGATTACTTAAGACAAAGAGAGGGTCGTCGAAACAAGTGACAAGGCTTTGAATGGAGTTTACTAGCACCTTAGCTTCATTACCTTTCTCTTTATATAATAGTGCGCTTTCGAATGCATGGAACCTGTACTCCTCCAACTCCAGTAGTTGGTACTTTCTTTATAAAGATGCAAGACTAGCATCCATATTTAGTCGCTCATCGCCCATAATGGTTTATGCTCAAAGTTGGCTGAGAATTTAAAAGACTTACCATAAAATAGTCGACAAGGTGAAGTGCCGATCATTAGAAATCTAGAAGGCAATTCGAAAGGCCCAAAGTGCATCATCGAACTTGATTGACCAATTCCTCAGTGATTGATCGATCGTCTTTCCAAGAATCAGCTCAGCTCGAGCTCATGATTCGTCACTTCTTGCAGACTACTTGCATGTGGGTGGTAAGCGATAATCAATACATGAGTTATTCTAGTTAGTTTGAAAACTCGTTAGAAAATACTCTGAAAGTGAGTATCCCAATCGCTTATGACCGAGTGAGGGGCGTCGAAATGAGTGACAAGGCATGGAATGAACTTTATCTGCAGATTAGAATCATTACTTTTCTGTTTATATAATAGTGCGCTTTCGAATGGATGGAACATGTAGTCCTCCAACTCTAGTAGTTGGTACTTTGTTTATAAAGATGTAAGACTAGCACCCATATTTTGTCGCTTCATCGCCCATAATGGTTTATGCTCAAAGTTGGCTGAGAATTTAAAAGACTTACCATAAAATAGTCGACAAGGTGAAGTGCCGATCATTAGAAATCTTGAAGGCAATTCGAAAGACCCAAAGAGCATCATAGAGCTTGATTGACCAATTCCTTAGTGATTGATCGATCGTCTTTCAAAGAATTAGCACGAGCTCATGATTCGTCACTTCCTCCAGACGACTTGCATGTGGGTGGTAAGCGATGATCAATAACTGAGTTATTATATTTAGTTTGAAAACTTGTTTGAAAATACTCGAAAGTGAGTACCCCGATTCCTTATGACCGAGAGAGGGTCGTCGAAATGAGTGAGAACTCATGGCATGAACTTTACCCGCACCTTAGCATCATTACCTTTCTCTTTATATAATAGTGCGCTTTCGAATGCATGGAACCCGTACTCCTCCAACTCCAGTAGTTGGTACTTTGTTTATAAAGATGCAAGACTAGTATCCATATTTAGTCGCTCATCGCCTATAATGGTTTCTGCTCAAGGCTGACTGATAAATGACAAGCCTTACCATAAAATAGTCGACAAGGTGAAGTGCCGTTCGAGAGGAGTCTTGAAGGCAGTTCGAAAGACACAAAGAGCGTCATCGTGCTTGATTGACAAATTCCTTCGAGATTGATCGGTCGTCTTTCCAAGAATCAGCTCAAGCTCATCATTCGTCACTTCCTCCAGACTACTTGCATGTGTGTGGTAAGCGATGATCAATAAATGAGTTATTCTAGTTAGTTTGAAAACTCGTTTGAAAATACTCTGAAAGTGAGTATCGCGATTACTTAAGACAAAGAGAGGGTCGTCGAAACAAGTGACAAGGCTTTGAATGGAGTTTACTAGCACATTAGCTTCATTACCTTTCTCTTTATATAATAGTGCGCTTTTGCATGCATGGAACCTGTACTCCTCCAACTCCAGTAGTTGGTACTTTCTTTATAAAGATGCAAGACTAGCATCCATATTTAGTCGCTCATCGCCCATAATGGTTTATGCTCAAAGTTGGCTGAGAATTTAAAAGACTTACCGTAAAATAGTCGACAAGGTGAAGTGCCGATCATTAGAAATCTAGAAGGCAATTCGAAAGGCCCAAAGTGCATCATCGAACTTGATTGACCAATTCCTCAGTGATTGATCGATCGTCTTTCAAAGAGTTAGCACAAGCTCATCATTCGTCACTTCCTCCAGACGACTTGCATGTGGGTGGTAAGCGATGATCAATAACTGAGTTATTATATTTAGTTTGAAAACTTGTTTGAAAATACTCGAAAGTGAGTACCCCGATTCCTTATGACCGAGAGAGGGTCGTCGAAATGAGTGAGAACTCATGGCATGAACTTTACCTGCACCTTAGCATCATTACCTTTCTCTTTATATAATAGTGCGCTTTCGAATGCATGGAACCTGTACTCCTCCAACTCCAGTAGTTGGTACTTTGTTTATAAAGATGCAAGACTAGTATCCATATTTAGTCGCTCATCGCCTATAATGGTTTCTGCTCAAGGCTGACTGATAAATGACAAGCCTTACCATAAAATAGTCGACAAGGTGAAGTGCCGTTCGAGAGGAGTCTTGAAGGCAGTTCGAAAGACACAAAGAGCGTCATCGTGCTTGATTGACAAATTCCTTCGAGATTGATCGGTCGTCTTTCCAAGAATCAGCTCAAGCTCATCATTCGTCACTTCCTCCGTACTACTTGCATGTGTGTGGTAAGCGATGATCAATAAATGAGTTATTCTAGTTAGTTTGAAAACTCGTTTGAAAATACTCTGAAAGTGAGTATCGCGATTACTTAAGACAAAGAGAGGGTCGTCGAAACAAGTGACAAGGCTTTGAATGGAGTTTACTAGCACATTAGCTTCATTACCTTTCTCTTTATATAATAGTGCGCTTTTGCATGCATGGAACTCGTACTCCTCCAACTCCAGTAGTTGGTACTTTCTTTATAAAGATGCAAGACTAGCATCCATATTTAGTCGCTCATCGCCCATAATGGTTTATGCTCAAAGTTGGCTGAGAATTTAAAAGACTTACCATAAAATAGTCGACAAGGTGAAGTGCCGATCATTAGAAATCTAGAAGGCAATTCGAAAGGCCCAAAGTGCATCATCGAACTTGATTGACCAATTCCTCAGTGATTGATCGATCGTCTTTCAAAGAGTTAGCACAAGCTCATCATTCGTCACTTCCTCCGGGACTACTTGCATGTGGGTGGTAAGCGATGATCAATAAATGAGTTATTATATTTAGTTTGAAAACTTGTTTGAAAATACTCTTAAAGTGAGTACCCCGATTCCTTATGACCGAGAGAGGGTCGTCGAAATGAGTGAGAACTCATGGCATGAACTTTACCCGCACCTTAGCATCATTACCTTTCTCTTTATATAATAGTGCGCTTTCGAATACATGGAACTCGTACTCCTCCAACTCCAGTAGTTGGTACTTTGTTTATAAAGATGCAAGACTAGCATCCATATTTAGTCGCTCATCGCCCATAATGGTTTATGCTCAAAGCCGATCGATAAATGACAAGCCTTACCATAAAATCATCGACAAGGTGAAGTGCCGATCGATAGGAGTCTTGAAGGCGAGTTCGAAAGGCCCAAAGAGCCTCATCGAGCTTGATTGACCAATTTCTCGAGAGATTGATCGATCGTCTTTCCAAGAATCGGCTCGGCTCGAGCTCATGATTCGTCACTTCTTGCGTACTACTTGCATGTGGGTGGTAAGCGATAATCAATACATGAGTTATTCTAGTTAGTTTGAAAACTCGTTAGAAAATACTCGAAAGTGAGTATCCCAATCGCTTATGACCGAGTGAGGGGCGTCGAAATGAGTGACAAGGCATGGAATGAACTTTATCCGTATTAGAATCATTACTTTTCTGTTTATATAATAGTGCGCTTTCGAATGGATGGAACATGTAGTCCTCCAACTCTAGTAGTTGGTACTTTGTTTATAAAGATGTAAGACTAGCATCCATATTTTGCGCTTCATCGCCTATAATGGTTTATGCTCAAAGTTGGCCGAGAATTTAAAAGACTTACCATAAAATAGTCGACAAGGTGAAGTGCCGATCATTAGAAATCTTGAAGGCAATTCGAAAGACCCAAAGAGCATCATAGAGCTTGATTGACCAATTCCTCAGTGATTGATCGATCGTCTTTCAAAGAATTAGCACGAGCTCATGATTCGTCACTTCCTCCAGACGAGTTGCATGTGGGTGGTAAGCGATGATCAATAACTGAGTTATTATATTTAGTTTGAAAACTTGTTTGAAAATACTCGAAAGTGAGTACCCCGATTCCTTATGACCGAGAGAGGGTCGTCGAAATGAGTGAGAACTCATGGCATGAACTTTACCGCACCTTCGCATCATTACCTTTCTCTTTATATAATAGTGCGCTTTCGAATGCATGGAACCTCGTACTCCTCCAACTCCGGTAATTGGTACTTTGTTTATAAAGATGCAAGACTAGTATCCATATTTAGTCGCTCATCGCCTATAATGGTTTATGCTCAAGGCCGATCGATAAATAACAAGCCTTACCATAAAATAGTCGACAAGGTGAAGTGCCGTTCGAGAGGAGTCTTGAAGGCGAGTTCGAAAGACACAAAGAGCGTCATCGTGCTTGATTGACAAATTCCTTCGAGATTGATCGGTCGTCTTTCCAAGAATCGGCTCAAGCTCATCATTCGTCACTTCCTCCGGACTACTTGCATGTGTGTGTGGTAAGCGATGATCAATAAATGAGTTATTCTAGTTAGTTTGAAAACTCGTTTGAAAATACTCGAAAGTGAGTATCGCGATTACTTAAGACAAAGAGAGGGTCGTCGAAACAAGTGACAAGGCTTTGAATGGAGTTTACTAGCACCTTAGCTTCATTACCTTTCTCTTTATATAATAGTGCGCTTTTGCATGCATGGAACCTGTACTCCTCCAACTCCAGTAGTTGGTACTTTCTTTATAAAGATGCAAGACTAGCATCCATATTTAGTCGCTCATCGCCCATAATGGTTTATGCTCAAAGCCGATTGATAAATGACAAGCCTTACCATAAAATCATCGACAAGGTGAAGTGCCGATCGATAGGAGTCTTGAAGGCAGTTCGAAAGGCCCAAAGAGCCTCATCGAGCTTGATTGACCAATTTCTCAGAGATTGATCGATCGTCTTTCCAAGAATCAGCTCAGCTCGAGCTCATGATTCGTCACTTCTTGCAGACTACTTGCATGTGGGTGGTAAGCGATAATCAATACATGAGTTATTCTAGTTAGTTTGAAAACTCGTTAGAAAATACTCTGAAAGTGAGTATCCCAATCGCTTATGACCGAGTGAGGGGCGTCGAAATGAGTGACAAGGCATGGAATGAACTTTATCTGCAGCATTAGAATCATTACTTTTCTCGTTTATATAATAGTGCGCTTTCGAATGGATGGAACATGTAGTCCTCCAACTCTAGTAGTTGGTACTTTGTTTATAAAGATGTAAGACTAGCATCCATATTTTGCGCTTCATCGCCTATAATGGTTTATGCTCAAAGTTGGCCGAGAATTTAAAAGACTTACCATAAAATAGTCGACAAGGTGAAGTGCCGATCATTAGAAATCTTGAAGGCAATTCGAAAGACCCAAAGAGCATCATAGAGCTTGATTGACCAATTCCTCAGTGATTGATCGATCGTCTTTCAAAGAATTAGCACGAGCTCATGATTCGTCACTTCCTCCAGACGAGTTGCATGTGGGTGGTAAGCGATGATCAATAACTGAGTTATTATATTTAGTTTGAAAACTTGTTTGAAAATACTCTGAAAGTGAGTACCCCGATTCCTTATGACCGAGAGAGGGTCGTCGAAATGAGTGAGAACTCATGGCATGAACTTTACCTGCACCTTCGCATCATTACCTTTCTCTTTATATAATAGTGCGCTTTCGAATGCATGGAACCTGTACTCCTCCAACTCCAGTAATTGGTACTTTGTTTATAAAGATGCAAGACTAGTATCCATATTTAGTCGCTCATCGCCTATAATGGTTTATGCTCAAGGCTGACTGATAAATAACAAGCCTTACCATAAAATAGTCGACAAGGTGAAGTGCCGTTCGAGAGGAGTCTTGAAGGCAGTTCGAAAGACACAAAGAGCGTCATCGTGCTTGATTGACCAATTCCTTCGAGATTGATCGGTCGTCTTTCCAAGAATCAGCTCAAACTCATCATTCGTCACTTCCTCCAGACTACTTGCATGTGTGTGGTAAGCGATGATCAATAAATCAGTTATTCTAGTTAGTTTGAAAACTCGTTTGAAAATACTCTGAAAGTGAGTATCGCGATTAGTTAAGACAAAGAGAGGGTCGTCGAAACGAGTGACAAGGCTTCGAATGGAGTTTACCAAAGCACCTTAGCATCATTACCTTTCTCTTTATATAATAGTGCACTTTCGCATGCATGGAACCTCGTACTCCTCCAACTCCGGTAGTTGGTACTTTCTTTATAAAGATGCAAGACTAGCATCCATATTTAGTCGCTCATCGCCCATAATGGTTTATGCTCAAAGCCGATCGATAAATGACAAGGCTTACCATAAAATCATCGACAAGGTGAAGTGCCGATCGATAGGAGTCTTGAAGGCGTTCGAAAGGCCCAAAGAGCCTCATCGAGCTTGATTGACCAATTTCTCGAGAGATTGATCGATCGTCTTTCCAAGAATCGGCTCGGCTCGAGCTCATGATTTGTCACTTCTGCGTACTACTTGCATGTGGGTGGTAAGCGATAATCAATACATGAGTTATTCTAGTTAGTTTGAAAACTCGTTAGAAAATACTCTGAAAGTGAGTATCCCGATCGCTTATGACCGTGTGAGGGGCGTCGAAATGAGTGACAAGGCATGGAATGAACTTTAGATGCAGATTAGCATTATTACTTTTCTGTTTATATAATAGTGCGCTTTCGAATGCATGGAACCTGTACTCCTCCAACTCCAGTAGTTGGTACGTTGTTTATAAAGATGTAAGACTAGCATCCATATTTAGTCGCTTCATCGCCCATAATGGTTTATGCTCAAAGTTGGCTGAGAATTTAAAAGACTTACCATAAAATAGTCGACAAGGTGAAGTGCCGATCATTAGAAATCTTGAAGGCAATTCGAAAGACCCAAAGAGCATCATAGAGCTTGATTGACCAATTCCTTAGTGATTGATCGATCGTCTTTCAAAGAATTAGCACGAGCTCATGATTCGTCACTTCCTCCAGACGAGTTGCATGTGGGTGGTAAGCGATGATCAATAACTGAGTTATTATATTTAGTTTGAAAACTTGTTTGAAAATACTCTGAAAGTGAGTACCCCGATTCCTTATGACCGAGAGAGGGTCGTCGAAATGAGTGAGAACTCATGGCATGAACTTTACTGCACCTTCGCATCATTACCTTTCTCTTTATATAACGGTGCGCTTTCGAATGCATGGAACCCGTACTCCTCCAACTCCGAAGTAATTGGTACTTTGTTTATAAAGATGCAAGACTAGTATCCATATTTAGTCGCTCATCGCCTATAATGGTTTATGCTCAAGGCGTCGATAAATAACAAGCCTTACCATAAAATAGTCGACAAGGTGAAGTGCCGTTCAAGAGGAGTCTTGAAGGCAGTTCGAAAGACACAAAGAGCGTCATCGTGCTTGATTGACCAATTCCTTCGAGATTGATCGGTCGTCTTTCCAAGAATCAGCTCAAACTCATCATTCGTCACTTCCTCCAGACTACTTGCATGTGTGTGGTAAGCGATGATCAATAAATCAGTTATTCTAGTTAGTTTGAAAACTCGTTTGAAAATACTCTGAAAGTGAGTATCGCAATTACTTAAGACAAAGAGAGGGTCGTCGAAACGAGTGACAAGGCTTCGAATGGAGTTTACCAGCACCTTAGCATCATTACCTTTCTCTTTATATAATAGTGCGCTTTCGCATGCATGGAACCTGTACTCCTCCAACTCCAGTAGTTGGTACTTTCTTTATAAAGATGCAAGACTAGCATCCATATTTAGTCGCTCATCGCCCATAATGGTTTATGCTCAAAGCTGACTGATAAATGACAAGGCTTACCATAAAATCATCGACAAGGTGAAGTGCCGATCGATAGGAGTCTTGAAGGCGAGTTCGAAAGGCCCAAAGAGCCTCATCGAGCTTGATTGACCAATTTCTCAGAGATTGATCGATCGTCTTTCCAAGAATCAGCTCAGCTCGACCTCATGATTTGTCACTTCCTGCAGACTACTTGCATGTGGGTGGTAAGCGATAATCAATACATGAGTTATTCTAGTTAGTTTGAAAACTCGTTAGAAAATACTCGAAAGTGAGTATCCCGATCGCTTATGACCGTGTGAGGGGCGTCGAAATGAGTGACAAGGCATGGAATGAACTTTAGCCGCAGATTAGCATTATTACTTTTCTCGTTTATATAATAGTGCGCTTTCGAATGCATGGAACCTGTACTCCTCCAACTCCAGTAGTTGGTACGTTGTTTATAAAGATGTAAGACTAGCATCCATATTTAGTCGCTTCATCGCCCGTAATGGTTTATGCTCAAAGTTGGCTGAGAATTTAAAAGTCTTACCATAAAATAGTCGACAAGGTGAAGTGTCGATCATTAGAAATCTTGAAGGCAATTCGAAAGACCCAAACAAAGATCATCGAGATTGATTGACCAATTCCTTAGTGATTGATCGATCGTCTTACAATGAATTAGCACGAGCTCATGATTCGTCACTTCCTCCAGACGACTTGCATGTGGGTGCTAAGCGATGATCAATAAATGAGTTATTATATTTAGTTTGAAAATTTGTTTGAAAATACTCTGAATGTGAGTACCCCGATTCCTTATGACCGAGAGAGGGTCTTCGAAATGAGTGAGAACTCATGGCATGAACTTTACCTGCACCTTAGCATCATTACCTTTCTCTTTATATAATAGTGCGCTTTCGAATGCATGGAACCTGTACTCCGCCAACTCCAGTGGTTGGTACTTTGTTTATAAAGATGCAAGACTAGCATCCATATTTAGTCGCTCATCGCCCATAATGGTTTATGCTTAAAGCTGACAGATAAATGACAAGCCTTACCATCAAATCGTCAACAAGGTGAAGTTCCGATCGATAGGAGTCTTGAAGGCAGTTCGACAGGCCCAAAGTGCCTCATCGAGCTTGATTGACCAATTTCTCAGAGATTGATCGATCGTCTTTCCAAGAATCAGCTCAGCTCGAGCTCATGATTCGTCACTTCCTGCACACTACTTGCATGTGGGTGGTAAGTGATAATCAATAAATGAGTTATTCTAGTTAGTTTGAAAACTCGTTTGAAAATACTTTGAAAGTGAGTATCCCGATCGCTTATGACCGAGTGAGGGGCGTCGACATGAGTGACAAGGCATGGAATGAACTTTATCTCAGCATTAGAATCATTACTTTTTTTATATAATAGTGCGCTTACGAATGGATGGAACATGTAGTCCTCCAACTCTAGTAGTTGGTACTTTGTTTATAAAGATGTAAGACTAGCATCAATATTTTGTCGCTTCATCGCCCATAATGGTTAATGCTCAAAGTTGGCTGAGAATTTAAAAGACTTACCATAAAATAGTCGATAAGGTGAAGTGCCAATCATTAGAAATCTTGAAGTCAATTCCAAAGGCCCAAAGAGCATTATAGAGCTTGATTGACCAATTCCTCAGTGATTGATCGATCGTCTTTCAAAGAATTAGCACGAGCTCATGATTCGTCACTTCCTCCAGACTACTTGCATGTGGGTGGTAAGCGATGATCAATAACTGAGTTATTATATTTAGTTTGAAAACTTGTTTGAAAATACTCTGAAAGTGAGTACCCCGATTCCTTATGACAAAGAGAGGGTCGTCGAAATGAGTGGGAACTCATGGCATGAACTTTACCTGCACCTTAGCATCATTACCTTTCTCTTTATATAATAGTGCACTTTCGAATGCATGGAAC
>JAUJYP020000220.1:7500-10000 GCA_030674075.2 Linum usitatissimum
AGTCCATCATGTAGTTTATCGTGTGTTTAAAAAATATTTCGCGGCGAAAAACGTAAATGTGTCGGTTGAGGGTGCAAACGACCTAATTTCACGACGAAAATCTTGCCACAAACCGCCTTCGGCGGTTGTCCATGTGTAGATCTCGAAAAGTTATGCGATTTCAAGATAAAAATCGCCTCAATCGGACAACCGAGCACAAAGTTATGGTCGTTCAAAGTTCTCGACCTCAACTAAGGGCGTGGGTCGCGTTTTCTCAACATTGGACTCACCTCGTTTCGAATCGAGCGCGTTCCTCTCGAAAAGTTAGGCGAAATCAAAGAAAAAATCGCCTCGTTCCGACAACCGAGCCCAAAGTTAGAGCGGTTCCGGAGGAAGGTGTGAAAAAAGCACCGAGTTCGCACGAGGTGCGAAAATGCGCGCCTTGGCACACACTGGGGTGCGATTTTGGCACACCCGATGCGAGAAAATGCGAGAAAATGCGCACTGGGGGCACATCCGTGCGCAAAAATGCGAGAAAATGCGCGCCAGGGGCACCCATATGCGCAAAAATGCGCGAAAATGCGCGCCAGGGTGCACGCCCATGCGCAAAAATGCGAGAAAATGCGCACCACAGTGCGATTTTGGCACACCCTTGCGCAAAAATGCGAGAAAATGCGCACCAGGAGCACACATATGCGCGAAAATGCGCGCCAGGGTGCACACCCATGCGCAAAAACGCGAGAAAATGCGAGAAAATGCGCGCCAGGGTGCGATTTTGGCACACCCTTGCGCAAAAATTCGAGAAAATGCGCTCCAGGGGCACACATATGCGCAAAAATGCGCGAAAATGCGCACCAGGGTGCACACCCGTGCGAGAAAATGCACACCCATGCGCAAAAATGCGAGACAATGCGCACCAGGGGCACACCCTTGCGCAAAAATTCGAGAAAATGCGCACCAGGGGCACACATATGCGCAAAAATGCGCGAAAATGCGCACCAGGGTGCACACCCTTGCGAGAAAATGCACACCCATGCGCAAAAATGCGAGAAAATGCGCACCAGGGGGCACACCCATGCGCAAAAATGCGAGAAAATGCGCACCAGGGGCACACATATGCGCAAAAATGCGCGAAAATGCGCACCAGGGTGCACACCCGTGCGAGAAAATGCGAGAAAATGCGCACCAGGGGCACACCCATGCGCAAAAATGCGAGAAAATGCGCACCAGGGTGCGATTTTGGCACACCCTTGCGCAAAAATGCGCGAAAATGCGCAGCAGGGTGCACACCCGTGCACAAAAATGCGAGATAATGCGCACCAGGGGCACACCCGTGCGCAAAAATGCGAGAAAATGCGCACTGGGGGCACACCCGTGCGCAAAAATGCGCGAAAATGCGCGCCAGGGGCACCCATATGCGCAAAAATGCGCGAAAATGCGCGCCAGGGTGCACGCCCATGCGCAAAAATGCGAGAAAATGCGCACCACAGTGCGATTTTGGCACACCCTTGCGCAAAAATGCGAGAAAATGCGCACCAGGAGCACACATATGCGCGAAAATGCGCGCCAGGGTGCGCACCCATGCGCAAAAACGCGAGAAAATGCGAGAAAATGCGCGCCAGGGTGCGATTTTGGCACACCCTTGCGCAAAAATTCGAGAAAATGCGCTCCAGGGGCACACATATGCGCAAAAATGCGCGAAAATGCGCACCAGGGTGCACACCCGTGCGAGAAAATGCACACCCATGCGCAAAAATGCGAGACAATGCGCACCAGGGGCACACCCTTGCGCAAAAATTCGAGAAAATGCGCACCAGGGGCACACATATGCGCAAAAATGCGCGAAAATGCGCACCAGGGTGCACACCCTTGCGAGAAAATGCACACCCATGCGCAAAAATGCGAGAAAATGCGCACCAGGGGGCACACCCATGCGCAAAAATGCGAGAAAATGCGCACCAGGGGCACACATATGCGCAAAAATGCGCGAAAATGCGCACCAGGGTGCACACCCGTGCGAGAAAATGCGAGAAAATGCGCACCAGGGGCACACCCATGCGCAAAAATGCGAGAAAATGCGCACCAGGGTGCGATTTTGGCACACCCTTGCGCAAAAATGCGCGAAAATGCGCAGCAGGGTGCACACCCGTGCACAAAAATGCGAGATAATGCGCACCAGGGGCACACCCGTGCGCAAAAATGCGAGAAAATGCGCACTGGGGGCACACCCGTGCGCAAAAATGCGCGAAAATGCGCAGCAGGGGCACACCCGATGCGCAAAAATGCGCACCAGTGTGCGATTTTGGCACACCAAAATATGGACCCTCGATAAATTTTAAAATCTACTCGAGCAAATTCAAAAGTGCTTGCCATTATATCTCAGGGATATCATAAGGTACCCTCATACCAAGTTTGACAAAGTTTGGACTTGTATTTTTTTATTACGATTTTTTGAAGTTTTTTCATTAAAAAAATCGTATTAAATAAAATAAAATTCCAAAAATTATAAAATTTGGTTTCC
>JAUJYP020000220.1:17500-20000 GCA_030674075.2 Linum usitatissimum
CATGCGCAAAAATGCGAGAAAATGCGCACCACAGTGCGATTTTGGCACACCCTTGCGCAAAAATGCGAGAAAATGCGCACCAGGAGCACACATATGCGCGAAAATGCGCGCCAGGGTGCACACCCATGCGCAAAAACGCGAGAAAATGCGAGAAAATGCGCGCCAGGGTGCGATTTTGGCACACCCTTGCGCAAAAATTCGAGAAAATGCGCTCCAGGGGCACACATATGCGCAAAAATGCGCGAAAATGCGCACCAGGGTGCACACCCGTGCGAGAAAATGCACACCCATGCGCAAAAATGCGAGACAATGCGCACCAGGGGCACACCCTTGCGCAAAAATTCGAGAAAATGCGCACCAGGGGCACACATATGCGCAAAAATGCGCGAAAATGCGCACCAGGGTGCACACCCTTGCGAGAAAATGCACACCCATGCGCAAAAATGCGAGAAAATGCGCACCAGGGGGCACACCCATGCGCAAAAATGCGAGAAAATGCGCACCAGGGGCACACATATGCGCAAAAATGCGCGAAAATGCGCACCAGGGTGCACACCCGTGCGAGAAAATGCGAGAAAATGCGCACCAGGGGCACACCCATGCGCAAAAATGCGAGAAAATGCGCACCAGGGTGCGATTTTGGCACACCCTTGCGCAAAAATGCGCGAAAATGCGCAGCAGGGTGCACACCCGTGCACAAAAATGCGAGATAATGCGCACCAGGGGCACACCCGTGCGCAAAAATGCGAGAAAATGCGCACTGGGGGCACACCCGTGCGCAAAAATGCGCGAAAATGCGCGCCAGGGGCACCCATATGCGCAAAAATGCGCGAAAATGCGCGCCAGGGTGCACGCCCATGCGCAAAAATGCGAGAAAATGCGCACCACAGTGCGATTTTGGCACACCCTTGCGCAAAAATGCGAGAAAATGCGCACCAGGAGCACACATATGCGCGAAAATGCGCGCCAGGGTGCGCACCCATGCGCAAAAACGCGAGAAAATGCGAGAAAATGCGCGCCAGGGTGCGATTTTGGCACACCCTTGCGCAAAAATTCGAGAAAATGCGCTCCAGGGGCACACATATGCGCAAAAATGCGCGAAAATGCGCACCAGGGTGCACACCCGTGCGAGAAAATGCACACCCATGCGCAAAAATGCGAGACAATGCGCACCAGGGGCACACCCTTGCGCAAAAATTCGAGAAAATGCGCACCAGGGGCACACATATGCGCAAAAATGCGCGAAAATGCGCACCAGGGTGCACACCCTTGCGAGAAAATGCACACCCATGCGCAAAAATGCGAGAAAATGCGCACCAGGGGGCACACCCATGCGCAAAAATGCGAGAAAATGCGCACCAGGGGCACACATATGCGCAAAAATGCGCGAAAATGCGCACCAGGGTGCACACCCGTGCGAGAAAATGCGAGAAAATGCGCACCAGGGGCACACCCATGCGCAAAAATGCGAGAAAATGCGCACCAGGGTGCGATTTTGGCACACCCTTGCGCAAAAATGCGCGAAAATGCGCAGCAGGGTGCACACCCGTGCACAAAAATGCGAGATAATGCGCACCAGGGGCACACCCGTGCGCAAAAATGCGAGAAAATGCGCACTGGGGGCACATCCGTGCGCAAAAATGCGAGAAAATGCGCGCCAGGGGCACCCATATGCGCAAAAATGCGCGAAAATGCGCGCCAGGGTGCACGCCCATGCGCAAAAATGCGAGAAAATGCGCACCACAGTGCGATTTTGGCACACCCTTGCGCAAAAATGCGAGAAAATGCGCACCAGGAGCACACATATGCGCGAAAATGCGCGCCAGGGTGCACACCCATGCGCAAAAACGCGAGAAAATGCGAGAAAATGCGCGCCAGGGTGCGATTTTGGCACACCCTTGCGCAAAAATTCGAGAAAATGCGCTCCAGGGGCACACATATGCGCAAAAATGCGCGAAAATGCGCACCAGGGTGCACACCCGTGCGAGAAAATGCACACCCATGCGCAAAAATGCGAGACAATGCGCACCAGGGGCACACCCTTGCGCAAAAATTCGAGAAAATGCGCACCAGGGGCACACATATGCGCAAAAATGCGCGAAAATGCGCACCAGGGTGCACACCCTTGCGAGAAAATGCACACCCATGCGCAAAAATGCGAGAAAATGCGCACCAGGGGGCACACCCATGCGCAAAAATGCGAGAAAATGCGCACCAGGGGCACACATATGCGCAAAAATGCGCGAAAATGCGCACCAGGGTGCACACCCGTGCGAGAAAATGCGAGAAAATGCGCACCAGGGGCACACCCATGCGCAAAAATGCGAGAAAATGCGCACCAGGGTGCGATTTTGGCACACCCTTGCGCAAAAATGCGCGAAAATGCGCAGCAGGGTGCACACCCGTGCACAAAAATGCGAGATAATGCGCACCAGGGGCACACCCGTGCGCAAAAATGCGAGAAAATGCGCACTGGGGGCACACCCGTGCGCAAAAATGC
>JAUJYP020000220.1:65000-67500 GCA_030674075.2 Linum usitatissimum
ACCAGGGGCACACATATGCGCAAAAATGCGCGAAAATGCGCACCAGGGTGCACACCCTTGCGAGAAAATGCACACCCATGCGCAAAAATGCGAGAAAATGCGCACCAGGGGGCACACCCATGCGCAAAAATGCGAGAAAATGCGCACCAGGGGCACACATATGCGCAAAAATGCGCGAAAATGCGCACCAGGGTGCACACCCGTGCGAGAAAATGCGAGAAAATGCGCACCAGGGGCACACCCATGCGCAAAAATGCGAGAAAATGCGCACCAGGGTGCGATTTTGGCACACCCTTGCGCAAAAATGCGCGAAAATGCGCAGCAGGGTGCACACCCGTGCACAAAAATGCGAGATAATGCGCACCAGGGGCACACCCGTGCGCAAAAATGCGAGAAAATGCGCACTGGGGGCACACCCGTGCGCAAAAATGCGCGAAAATGCGCGCCAGGGGCACCCATATGCGCAAAAATGCGCGAAAATGCGCGCCAGGGTGCACGCCCATGCGCAAAAATGCGAGAAAATGCGCACCACAGTGCGATTTTGGCACACCCTTGCGCAAAAATGCGAGAAAATGCGCACCAGGAGCACACATATGCGCGAAAATGCGCGCCAGGGTGCGCACCCATGCGCAAAAACGCGAGAAAATGCGAGAAAATGCGCGCCAGGGTGCGATTTTGGCACACCCTTGCGCAAAAATTCGAGAAAATGCGCTCCAGGGGCACACATATGCGCAAAAATGCGCGAAAATGCGCACCAGGGTGCACACCCGTGCGAGAAAATGCACACCCATGCGCAAAAATGCGAGACAATGCGCACCAGGGGCACACCCTTGCGCAAAAATTCGAGAAAATGCGCACCAGGGGCACACATATGCGCAAAAATGCGCGAAAATGCGCACCAGGGTGCACACCCTTGCGAGAAAATGCACACCCATGCGCAAAAATGCGAGAAAATGCGCACCAGGGGGCACACCCATGCGCAAAAATGCGAGAAAATGCGCACCAGGGGCACACATATGCGCAAAAATGCGCGAAAATGCGCACCAGGGTGCACACCCGTGCGAGAAAATGCGAGAAAATGCGCACCAGGGGCACACCCATGCGCAAAAATGCGAGAAAATGCGCACCAGGGTGCGATTTTGGCACACCCTTGCGCAAAAATGCGCGAAAATGCGCAGCAGGGTGCACACCCGTGCACAAAAATGCGAGATAATGCGCACCAGGGGCACACCCGTGCGCAAAAATGCGAGAAAATGCGCACTGGGGGCACATCCGTGCGCAAAAATGCGAGAAAATGCGCGCCAGGGGCACCCATATGCGCAAAAATGCGCGAAAATGCGCGCCAGGGTGCACGCCCATGCGCAAAAATGCGAGAAAATGCGCACCACAGTGCGATTTTGGCACACCCTTGCGCAAAAATGCGAGAAAATGCGCACCAGGAGCACACATATGCGCGAAAATGCGCGCCAGGGTGCACACCCATGCGCAAAAACGCGAGAAAATGCGAGAAAATGCGCGCCAGGGTGCGATTTTGGCACACCCTTGCGCAAAAATTCGAGAAAATGCGCTCCAGGGGCACACATATGCGCAAAAATGCGCGAAAATGCGCACCAGGGTGCACACCCGTGCGAGAAAATGCACACCCATGCGCAAAAATGCGAGACAATGCGCACCAGGGGCACACCCTTGCGCAAAAATTCGAGAAAATGCGCACCAGGGGCACACATATGCGCAAAAATGCGCGAAAATGCGCACCAGGGTGCACACCCTTGCGAGAAAATGCACACCCATGCGCAAAAATGCGAGAAAATGCGCACCAGGGGGCACACCCATGCGCAAAAATGCGAGAAAATGCGCACCAGGGGCACACATATGCGCAAAAATGCGCGAAAATGCGCACCAGGGTGCACACCCGTGCGAGAAAATGCGAGAAAATGCGCACCAGGGGCACACCCATGCGCAAAAATGCGAGAAAATGCGCACCAGGGTGCGATTTTGGCACACCCTTGCGCAAAAATGCGCGAAAATGCGCAGCAGGGTGCACACCCGTGCACAAAAATGCGAGATAATGCGCACCAGGGGCACACCCGTGCGCAAAAATGCGAGAAAATGCGCACTGGGGGCACACCCGTGCGCAAAAATGCGCGAAAATGCGCAGCAGGGGCACACCCGATGCGCAAAAATGCGCACCAGTGTGCGATTTTGGCACACCAAAATATGGACCCTCGATAAATTTTAAAATCTACTCGAGCAAATTCAAAAGTGCTTGCCATTATATCTCAGGGATATCATAAGGTACCCTCATACCAAGTTTGACAAAGTTTGGACTTGTATTTTTTTTATTACGATTTTTTGAAGTTTTTTCATTAAAAAAATCGTATTAAATAAAATAAAATTCCAAAAATTATAAAATTTGGTTTCCCACATTGTTATATTTCTTACAACATCTGTGCGAAATCTCAGGTCAAAAATCGTTAAGATGACGAGTTTAGAGGGGGGT
>JAUJYP020000220.1:85000-92320 GCA_030674075.2 Linum usitatissimum
GCACACCCGTGCACAAAAATGCGAGATAATGCGCACCAGGGGCACACCCGTGCGCAAAAATGCGAGAAAATGCGCACTGGGGGCACACCCGTGCGCAAAAATGCGCGAAAATGCGCGCCAGGGGCACCCATATGCGCAAAAATGCGCGAAAATGCGCGCCAGGGTGCACGCCCATGCGCAAAAATGCGAGAAAATGCGCACCACAGTGCGATTTTGGCACACCCTTGCGCAAAAATGCGAGAAAATGCGCACCAGGAGCACACATATGCGCGAAAATGCGCGCCAGGGTGCGCACCCATGCGCAAAAACGCGAGAAAATGCGAGAAAATGCGCGCCAGGGTGCGATTTTGGCACACCCTTGCGCAAAAATTCGAGAAAATGCGCTCCAGGGGCACACATATGCGCAAAAATGCGCGAAAATGCGCACCAGGGTGCACACCCGTGCGAGAAAATGCACACCCATGCGCAAAAATGCGAGACAATGCGCACCAGGGGCACACCCTTGCGCAAAAATTCGAGAAAATGCGCACCAGGGGCACACATATGCGCAAAAATGCGCGAAAATGCGCACCAGGGTGCACACCCTTGCGAGAAAATGCACACCCATGCGCAAAAATGCGAGAAAATGCGCACCAGGGGGCACACCCATGCGCAAAAATGCGAGAAAATGCGCACCAGGGGCACACATATGCGCAAAAATGCGCGAAAATGCGCACCAGGGTGCACACCCGTGCGAGAAAATGCGAGAAAATGCGCACCAGGGGCACACCCATGCGCAAAAATGCGAGAAAATGCGCACCAGGGTGCGATTTTGGCACACCCTTGCGCAAAAATGCGCGAAAATGCGCAGCAGGGTGCACACCCGTGCACAAAAATGCGAGATAATGCGCACCAGGGGCACACCCGTGCGCAAAAATGCGAGAAAATGCGCACTGGGGGCACATCCGTGCGCAAAAATGCGAGAAAATGCGCGCCAGGGGCACCCATATGCGCAAAAATGCGCGAAAATGCGCGCCAGGGTGCACGCCCATGCGCAAAAATGCGAGAAAATGCGCACCACAGTGCGATTTTGGCACACCCTTGCGCAAAAATGCGAGAAAATGCGCACCAGGAGCACACATATGCGCGAAAATGCGCGCCAGGGTGCACACCCATGCGCAAAAACGCGAGAAAATGCGAGAAAATGCGCGCCAGGGTGCGATTTTGGCACACCCTTGCGCAAAAATTCGAGAAAATGCGCTCCAGGGGCACACATATGCGCAAAAATGCGCGAAAATGCGCACCAGGGTGCACACCCGTGCGAGAAAATGCACACCCATGCGCAAAAATGCGAGACAATGCGCACCAGGGGCACACCCTTGCGCAAAAATTCGAGAAAATGCGCACCAGGGGCACACATATGCGCAAAAATGCGCGAAAATGCGCACCAGGGTGCACACCCTTGCGAGAAAATGCACACCCATGCGCAAAAATGCGAGAAAATGCGCACCAGGGGGCACACCCATGCGCAAAAATGCGAGAAAATGCGCACCAGGGGCACACATATGCGCAAAAATGCGCGAAAATGCGCACCAGGGTGCACACCCGTGCGAGAAAATGCGAGAAAATGCGCACCAGGGGCACACCCATGCGCAAAAATGCGAGAAAATGCGCACCAGGGTGCGATTTTGGCACACCCTTGCGCAAAAATGCGCGAAAATGCGCAGCAGGGTGCACACCCGTGCACAAAAATGCGAGATAATGCGCACCAGGGGCACACCCGTGCGCAAAAATGCGAGAAAATGCGCACTGGGGGCACACCCGTGCGCAAAAATGCGCGAAAATGCGCAGCAGGGGCACACCCGATGCGCAAAAATGCGCACCAGTGTGCGATTTTGGCACACCAAAATATGGACCCTCGATAAATTTTAAAATCTACTCGAGCAAATTCAAAAGTGCTTGCCATTATATCTCAGGGATATCATAAGGTACCCTCATACCAAGTTTGACAAAGTTTGGACTTGTATTTTTTTTATTACGATTTTTGAAGTTTTTTCATTAAAAAAATCGTATTAAATAAAATAAAATTCCAAAAATTATAAAATTTGGTTTCCCACATTGTTATATTTCTTACAACATCTGTGCGAAATCTCAGGTCAAAAATCGTTAAGATGACGAGTTTAGAGGGGGTGTGACTCCTCGGATAAGGAACGTCTCCTGGTGGGAAAATGGAAAATGTCTTAAGGTCTCTTTAGGGGGGAGGTGGTGAACCCCCCTGGTGCAGGCAGCAGGGCCACGCTGCTGCATCGAACACCGAGGGTGGGTGTGGGTGGCCCAAGGTCGGCGGGTGGGCCGCGGCGGGCGGCGACGGCGGCCGGTCTCCGGCGACGGCGGGGGTCGCGGCGACGGCGGAAAGTGCGATTTTGATGCGTGTCGGGAACAAGGTGCGATTCTCTCGCACCACGTTGCACGGACGGATGCCCCAAGGCTCGGTTGGTATGCGGCGACCCCCCTCGACGTTGGGAACTCGGTTAGATGCGATGCGCGGTTGGAAGTCGGTTTCGGTTGCTCTTTCGTGCTAAGCGGTGCGTACAATGGCCGCCATTTGGTGAATTCGTTTGTTGGGCTTAGCTACATGTCAAGCTCGGCGGCGGGTCATTCGATGGTCTTGTTGTACGTCGTACGTGATGCGCATGAGTGGTATTTGAGTTGTTTGGGATGGCGGGCTCCTTGCTTTGAGCATCGAACCGTCGTCTTTCAACTCTCTTCGGTGGTGCCTTGCCTACGGTGACGGTGAAGACCGAGTTCTTGTGTTGCGTACCCACATCGTGGAATAATCGGGTTCGGTGAATGTTTCTCCGTGTTCCCTCCTAGGGTGTGCGGTGGACATTGTGGTTGCTCACGGGTTCCGGATTCGCACTTGCGGTGTGAGTTATGGCCCTCGTCGGCTGCCGTGCTCTCGGATGCGAAAATGATGCGGCCATGGGGATTTTCATCCTCGACGGTTGGCCCGACCCTTCGAAATGATTCCAACGGCTTGCGTACGCCTTCGCTTGGTGCTCGGCATCGAGCGAGGCGGATGCATCGAACGTGGGAATGCTGCTGGTTGATCTGCCGGTAGTCATATGCTTGTCTCAAAGATTAAGCCATGCATGTGTAAGTATGAACAAATTCGGTGTGAAGCTGCGAATGGCTCATTAAATCGATTATAGTTTGTTTGATGGTTTTCTTACTCGGATAACCGTAGTAATTCTAGAGCTAATACGTGCGACAAACCCCGACTTGGAAGGGGCGCATTTATTAGATAAAAGGTCAACGCGGGCTGCGCCGTTGTTTTGATGATTCATGATAACTTGACGGATCGCAAGGCCTTCGTGCGGCGACGCATCATTCAAATTTCTGCCCTATCAACTTTCGATGGTAGGATAGAGGCCTACCATGGTGGTGACGGGTGACGGAGAATTAGGGTTCGATTCGGAGAGGGAGCACGAGAAACGGCTACCACATCCAAGGAAGGCGACGGGCGCGCAAATTACCCAATCGACACGGGGAGGTAGTGACAATAAATAACAATACCGGGCTCATTGAGTGCAGTAATTGGAATGAGTACAATCTAAACCCCTTAACGAGTACCCATTGGAGGGCAAGTACGGTGCCGGCGGCCGCGGTAATTCCGGCTCGATAGCGTATATTTAAGTTGTTGCGGTTAAAAAGCTCGTAGTTGGACTTTGGGTTGGGTCGGCCGGTCCGCCTCACGGTGTGCACCGGCCGTCTCGTCCCTTCTGCCGGCGATGCGCTCCTGGTCTTAATTGGCCGGGTCGTGCCTCGGCGTATTGTTACTTTGAAGAAATTAGAGTGCTCAAAGCAAGCCTACGCTGCGAATACATTAGCATGGGATAACATCACGGGATTTCGGTCCTATTGTGTTGGCCTTCGGGATCGGAGTAATGATTAACGGGGACGGTCGGGGGCATTCGTATTTCATAGTCGGAGGTGAAATTCTTGGATTTATGAAAGACGAACAAGCTGCGAAAGCATTTGCCAAGGATGTTTTCATTAATCAAGAACGAAAGTTGGGGGCTCGAAGACGATCGGATACCGTCTAGTCTCAACCATAAACGATGCCGACCGGGGATCGGCGGATGTTGCTTTTGGACTCCGCCGGCACCTTATGAGAAATCAAAGTCTTTGGGTTCGGGGGAGTATGGTCGCAAGGCTGAAACTTAAAGGAATTGACGGAAGGGCACCACCGGGAGTGGAGCTGCGGCTTAATTTGACTCGACACGGGGAAACTTACCGGGTCCGGACATAGTAAGGATTGACGGTGAGAGCTCTTTCTTGATTCTATGGGTGGTGGTGCGTGGGGGTTCTTAGTTGGTGGAGCGATTTATGTGGTTTGGTCGTGTTTACGAGGGCAGGGAAACTTGGCTGTAAATAGATATGCGGAGGCATCCTTGGGTGGCCTGTTTGTGGGAGGTTGTCGGGCTTATGGGGAGAAGATGTGTGGGGATAAGGTGCGTGTTGCACTTAGATGTTGCAGGCCGCACGCGCGCCACGCTGATGTATTCAACGAGTCTATAGCCTTGGCCGACAGGTCGGGTAATCTTTGAAATTTCATCGTGATGGGGATAGATCATTGCAATTGTTGGTCTTCAGCGAGGAATTCCTAGTAAGCGCGAGTCGTCGGCTCGCGTTGACTACGTCCACGCCCTTTGTACACACCGCCGTCGCTCCTACCGATTGAATGGTCGGTGAAGTGTTCGGATCGCGGCGACGTGGGCGGTTCGCCGCCGGCGACGTCGCGAAGTTCGAACCTTATCATTTAGAGGAAGGAGAAGTCGTAACAAGGTTTCGTAGGTGAACTGCGGAAGGATCATTGTCAAAACCTGCTCGGCGAATGACCGGCGAACATGTCGTTAAATGCGGGGGAGGCCGAAGGGCGGGTGTGCTTAGGGCCACCACGCGAGTCCCCGCCGGTGGGGGGCTTTGGCTTCTATGTATAGAGTCTGCGCCAAAACTAACAAACCCGGCACGGAATGTGCCAAGGAATACTCTTAGTGACGATGTGTCTCGTGCCCATTCACGGCGTGCGGGATGCGTTGACCCACCACGAATATACGATAACGACTCTCGGCAACGGATATCTCGGCTCTCGCATCGATGAAGAACGTAGCGAAATGCGATACTTGGTGTGAATTGCGAGAATCCGTGAACCATCGAGTTTTTGAACGCAAGTTGCGCACGAAGCCATTTGGGTGAGGGCACGTCTGCCTGGGTGTCACACAACGTCGCCCCACCCCCGGGATGCAAGGACGGTGCGGATGTTGGCCTCCGACGGCTCGAAAGGGCCACACGGCTGGCCGAAATGAAAGTCGTCGGCGAGGGATGCCACGGTGGCTGTGGTTGACATGACACTACTATGGTATTGTAGCGTGAGCGGTTCCTTGTCGGCTGCTAAGTGATGGACCGAGAGGGGCCTAGGCCTTTTAACTTGCGACCCCGAATTCGGGCGGGAACACCGGCGGGTTTAAGCATATCAATAAGCGGAGGAAAAGAAACTTACCGGGATTCCCTTAGTAACGGCGGCGAAACGGGAAGAGCCCCGGCTTGAGAATCGGATGCCTTTGGCGTTTGAATTGTAGTCGGGAGAAGCGTCCTCGGCGGCGGACCGGGCCCGAGTCCCCTGGAAAGGGGCGCCGGAGAGGGTGAGAGCCCCGTCGTGCCGGACCTGTCGCACCACGGCGGCTGTCTACGAGTCGGGTTGTTTGGGAATGCGGCCCTAATCGGGCGGTAGATTCCGTCCAAGGCTAAATACGGGCGAGAGCCGATAGCGAACAAGTACCGCGAGGGAAAGATGAAAAGGACTTTGAAAAGAGAGTCAAAGAGTGCTTGAAATTGTCGGGAGGGAAGCGGATGGGGGCCGGCGATGCACCCCGGTCGGATGCGGAACGGCGAGCCGGTCCGCGCGTCGGCTCGGGGTGCGGACGACGCGCGGATTGCGAGCTGCGGCCCAAGCCCTTGCCTTTGAAAAGCTTGTGGAGATGCCGCCGCCGGGATTGTGGACTTGCCGCGCGCGCGCCGTCGCGGCGTGCTCACGCACACGCGCGCTACGGGCGTCGGCTGCGGGCTCCCCATTCGGCCGTCTTGAAACACGGACCAAGGAGTCGACATGTGTGCGAGTCAACGGGTGAGTAAAGCCGTAAGGCGCAAGAAGCCGGCGCGGGAACCCCTCGGGGTTGCCGCCGGCCAGACCTTGATCTTCGAGAAGGGTTCGAGTGCGAGCATGCTGTCGGGACCGAAAGATGGTGAACTATGCACCGAGCGGGGCGAAGCCGAGGAAACTACGGTGGAGGCCCGCCGGCGATCTTGACGTGCGAATCGTTCGTCGACTTGGGTATAGGGGCGAAAGACTAATCGAGCCGTCTAGTAGGCGGTTCCCTCACGAAGTTTCCCTCGGGATAGGCTCGGAGCTCGGACAGATTACATCGGGTAAAGCCAATGATTAGGGGCATCGGGGGTGCAACGCCCTCGACCCATTCTCAAACTTTAAATAGGTAGGACGGGGCGGGCGCATCGATGAGCCGCTCCGTGGAATCGAGAGCTCCCGAGTGGGCCATTTTTGGTAGCGGGGGCGGCGATGCGGGATGAGCCGGAAGCCGGGTTACGGTGCCCAGAACGCTAACCTAGAACCCACGAAGGGTGTTGGTCGATTAACTGACGAGCCGGGACGGTGGTCATGGAAGTCGAAATCGGCTAAGGAGTGTGTAACAACTCACAACCGAATCAACTAGCCCCGAAAATGGATGGCGTATTTAGCTCATTACTTTCGGCCGTCGGGGGCAAGGGAACTGGCCGATGATTCGGAGGGCGGCGGTCGCCGCCAAAGCCCGGGCGCGAGCCGGGGCGGAGCGTCCGTCGGTCGGTTGCGGGTAGTGGTAGCAAATATTCAAATGAGAACTTTGAAGGCGAAGAGGGGGAAAGGTTCCATGTGAGCAGCGTTTGCACATGGGTTAGTCGATCCTAAGAGACGGGGGAAACCCGTCGATAGCGCGTCGCGCGCGAGCAGTGAAAGGGAATCGGGTTAAAATTCTGAGCGGGACGCGGTGGTTGACGGCAACGTTAGGGGGTCGGAGACGTCGGCGGGGGCCTCGGGAAGAGTTATCTTTTCGTTTAACTGGCCACCCACCACAGGAAACGACTCGGTCGGAGGTAGGGTCCGGCGGCCGGAAGAGCACCGCACGTCGCGCGGTGTACGGTGCGCCCGGCGGCCCATGAGAAATCGGGACCAAAGTGCCATGCGCGCCGGTCGTACTCTCCGCATCGAGGTCTCCAAGGTGAACG
>JAUJYP020000221.1:0-91907 GCA_030674075.2 Linum usitatissimum
AAAGTTCATGCCATGAGTTCTCACTCAATTCGACGACCCTCTCTCGGTCATAAGCAATCGGGGTACTCACCTTCAGAGTATTGTCAAATGAGTTTTCAAACTAACTAGAATAAGTCATTTATTGATCATCACTTGCCACCCACATGCAATTATTCTGGAGGAAGTGACGAATCATGAGCTCGAGCTAATATTTTGAAAGACTCTCGATCAATCTCTAAGGAATTTGTCAATAAAGCTCGATGAGGCTCTTTGGGCCTTTTGACCTGCCTTCAAGACTCGTAGCGATCGACACTTCACATTGTCGACTATTTAATGGTATGTCTTGTCATTTATCAGTCAACCTTGATCATAAACCATTATGGGCGATGAAGCTACTAAATATAGATGCTAGTGTTAAAGCATTAGAAAGAAAGTACCAAATACTAACGTTGGAGGAGTACAGGTTCCATGCATTTGAAAGCGCACTATTATATAAAGAGAAAGGCAATGATGCTAAGGTGTTGGTGAAGTTCATGCCATGAGTTCTCACTCATTTCGACGACCCTCTCTCGGTCATAAGCAATCGGGGTACTCACTTTCAGAGTATTGTCAAATGAGTTTTCAAACTAACTAGAATAAGTCGTTTATTGATCATCGCTTGCAACCCACATGCAGGTATTCTGTAGGAAGTGACGAATCATGAGCTCGAGCTAATTCTTGGAAAGAGGATCGATCAATCTCTAAGGAATTGGTCAATCAAGCTCGATGAGGCTCTTTGGGCCTTTCCAAGCGCCTTCAAGACTCGTAGCGATCGGCACTTCACATTGACGACTATTTAATGGTAAGTCTTGTCATTTCTCAGTCACCCTTGAGCATAAACCATTATGGGCGATGAAGCTACTACATATAGATGCTAGTGTTACAGCTTTAGAAAGAAAGTACAAAATACTAGTGTTGGAGTAGTACAGGTTCCATGCATTCGAAAGCGCACTATTATATAAAGAGAAAGGCAATGATGCTAAGGTGCTGGTAAAGTTCATGCCATGAGTTTTCACTCAATTCGATGACCCTTGCTCAGTTATAAGCAATCGAGGTACTCACTTTCAGAGTATTGTCAAATGAGTTTTCAAAGTAACTAGAATAAGTCGTTTATTCATCATCGCTTGCAAAGCACATGCAATTACTCTCAAGGAAGTGACGAATCATGAGCTCGAGCTAATTCTTGGAAAGAGGATCGATCAATCTCTAAGGAATTGGTCAATCAAGCTCGATGAGGATCTTTGGACCTTTCCAACTGCCTTCAAGACTCGTAGTGATCGGCACTTCACATTGTCGACTATTTAATGGTAATTCTTGTCATTTATCAGTCAACCTTGAGCATAAACCATTGTGGGCGATAAAGCTACTAAATATAGATGCTAGTGTTACAGCTTTAGAAAGAAAGTACCAAATACTAGATTTGGAGGAGTACAGGTTCCATGCATTTGAAAGCGCACTATTATATAAAGAGAATAGTACTGATGCTAAGGTTCTAGTAAAGTTCATGCCATGAGTTCTCACTCAATTCGACGACCCTTTCTCGGTCATAAGCAATCGGGGTACTCACCTTCAGAGTATTGTCAAATGAGTTTTCAAACTAACTAGAATAAGTCATTTATTGATCATCACTTGCCACCCACATGCAATTATTCTAGAGGAAGTGACAAATCATGAGCTCGAGCTTATATTTGGAAAGACACTCGATCAATCTCTAAGGAATTTGTGAATAAAGCTCGATGAGGCTCTTTGGGCCTTTTGACCTGCCTTCAAGACTCGTAGCGATCGGCACTTCCCATTGTCGACTATTTAATGGTATGTCTTGTCATTTATCAGTCAACCTTGATCATAAACCATTATGGGCGATGAAGCTACTAAATATAGATGCTAGTGTTAAAGCTTTAGAAAGAAACTACCAAATACTAACGTTGGAGGAGTACAGGTTCCATGCATTTGAAAGCGCACTATTATATAAAGAGAAAGGCAATGATGCTAAGGTGCTGGTGAAGTTCATGCCATGAGTTCTCACTCAATTCGACGACCCTCTCTCAGTCATAAGCAATCGGGGTACTCACTTTCAAAGTATTGTCAAATGAGTTTTCAAACTAACTAGAATAAGTCGTTTATTGATCATCGCTTGCAACCCACATGCAGGTATTCTGTAGGAAGTGACGAATCATGAGCTCGAGCTAATTCTTGGAAAGAGGATCGATCAATCTCTAAGGAATTGGTCAATCAAGCTCGATGAGGCTCTTTGGGCCTTTCCAACTGCCTTCAAGACTCGTAGCGATCGGCACTTCACATTGACGACTATTTAATGGTAAGTCTTGTCATTTATCAGTCACCCTTGAGCATAAACCATTATGGGCGATGAAGCTACTACATATAGATGCTAGTGTTACAGCTTTAGAAAGAAAGTACAAAATACTAGTGTTGGAGTAGTACAGGTTCCATGCATTCGAAAGCGCACTATTATATAAAGAGAAAGGCAATGATGCTAAGGTGCTGGTAAAGTTCATGCCATGAGTTTTCACTCAATTCGACGACCCTTGCTCAGTTATAAGCAATCGAGGTACTGACTTTCAGAGTATTGTCAAATGAGTTTTCAAAGTAACTAGAATAAGTCGTTTATTCATCATCGCTTGCAAAGCACATGCAATTACTCTCGAGGAAGTGACGAATCATGAGCTCGAGCTAATTCTTGGAAAGAGGATCGATCAATCTCTAAGGAATTGGTCAATCAAGCTCGATGAGGCTCTTTGGACCTTTCCAACTGCCTTCAAGACTCGTAGCGATCGGCACTTCACATTGTCGACTATTTAATGGTAAGTGTTGTCATCTATCAGTCAACCTTGAGCATAAACCATTATGAGCGATGAAGCTACTAAATATATATGCTAGTGTTACAGCTTTAGAAAGAATGTACCAAATACTAGAGTTGGAGGAGTACAGGTTCCATGCATTTGAAAGCGCACTATTATATAAAGAGAAAGGTACTAATGCTAAGGTTCTAGTAACGTTCATGCCATGAGTTCTCACTCAATTCGACGACCCTCTCTCGGTTATAAGCAATCGGGGTAATAACTTTCAGAGTATTTTCTAACGTGTTTTTAAACTAACTAGAATAACTCATTTATTGATCATCGCTTGCCACCCACATGCAATTAGTGTGGAGGAAGTGACGAATCATGAGCTCGGGCTAATTCTTGGAAAGAAGATCGATCAATCTCTGAGGAATTGGTCAATCATGCTTGATGAGGCTCTTTGGGCCTTTCCAACTGCCTTCAACACTCGTATCGATCGGCACTTCACCTTGTCAACTATTTAATGGTAAAACTTGTCATTTATACGTCAACCATGAGCATAAACCATTATGGGCGATGAAGCGACTAAATATGGATGCTAGTCTTACATCTTTAGAAAGAAAGTACCAAATATTAGAGTTGGAGGAGTACAGGTTCCATGCATTCGAAAGCACAATATTATATAAAGAGAAAGGTAATGATGATAACGTTCTGGTAAAGTTAATGCCACGAGTTCTCACTAAATTCAACGACCTTCTCTCGGTCATATGCAATCGGGGTACTCACTTTCAAAGTATTTTCAAATGAGTTTTCAAAATAACTAGAATAACTCATTTATTGATCATCGCTTGCCACCCACATGCAATTAGTCTGGAGGAAGTGACGAATCATGAGCTCGGGCTAATTCTTGGAAAGAAGATCGATCAATCTCTGAGGAATTGGTCAATCATGCTCAATGAGGCTCTTTGGGCCTTTCCAACTGCCTTCAACACTCGTATCAATCGGTACTTCACCTTGTCAACTATTTAATGGTAAGTCTTGTCATTTATACGTCAACCTTGAGCATAAACCATTATGGGCGATGAAGCGACTAAATATGGATGCTAGTCTTACATCTTTAGAAAGAAAGTACCAAATATTAGAGTTGGAGGAGTATAGGTTCCATGCATTCGAAAGCACAATATTATATAAAGAGAAAGATAATGATGATAACGTTCTGGTAAAGTTCATGCCTTGAGTTCTCACTAAATTCAACGACCCTCCGTCGGTCATATGAAATCGGGGTACTCACTTTGAAATTATTTTCAAATGAGTTTTAAAAATAAATAGAATAACTCATTTATTGATCATCGCTTGCCACCCACATGCAATTAGTCTAGAGGAAGTGACGAATCATGAGCTCGGGCTAATTCTTGGAAAGAAGATTGATCAATCTCTAAGGAATTGGTCAATCATGATCGATGAGGCTCGTTGGGCCTTTCCAACTGCCTTCAAGACTCGTATCAATCGGCACTTCCCCTTGTCAACTATTTATTTGTAAGTCTTGTCATTCATACGTCAACCTTGAGCATAAACCATTATGGGCGATGAAGCGACTAAATATGGATGCTAGTCTTACATCTTTAGAAAGAAAGTACCAACTACTAGAGGTTGAGGAGTACAGGTTCCATGCATTCGAAAGCGCAATATTGTATAAAGAGAAAGGTTATGATGCTAAGGTGCTGGTAAAGTACATGCTATGAGTTCTCACTCAATTCGATAACCCTCTCTCGGTCATAAGGAATCGGGTTACTCAGTTTCAGAGTATTGTCAAATGAGTTTTCAAACTAACTAGAATAAGTCATTTATTGATCATCGCTTTCCACCCACATGCAATTAGTCTGGAGGAAATGACGAATCATGAGCTCGGGCTAATTCTTGGAAAGAAGATCGATCAATCTCTGAGGAATTGGTCAATCATGCTTGATGAGGCTGTTTGGGCCTTTCCAACTGCCTTCAACACTCGTATCGATCGGCACTTCACCTTGTCAACTATTTAATGGTAAAACTTGTCATTTATATGTCAACCATGAAAATAAACCATTATGGGCGATGAAGCGACTAAATATGGATGCTAGTCTTACATCTTTAGAAAGAAAGTACCAAATATTAGAGTTGGAGGAGTACAGGTTCCATGCATTCGAAAGCGCAATATTATATAAACATAAAGGTAATGTTGCTAAGGTGTTTGTAAAGTTCATGCCATGAGTTCTCACTCAATTCGATGACCCTCTCTCGGTCATAAGGAATCGGGTTACTCACTTTCAGAGTATTTTCAAATGAGTTTTCAAACTAACTAGAATAAGTCATTTATTGATCATCGCTTGCCACCCACATGCAATTAGTCCGGAGGAAGTGACGAATCATGAGCTCGGGCTAATTCTTGGAAAGAAGATCGATCAATCTCGAGGAATTGGTCAATCATGCTTGATGAGGCTCTTTGGGCCTTTCCAAGCTGCCTTCAACACTCGTATCGATCGGCACTTCACCTTGTCAACTATTTAATGGTAAAACTTGTCATTTATACGTCAACCATGAGCATAAACCATTATGGGCGATGAAGCGACTAAATATGGATGCTAGTCTTACATCTTTAGAAAGAAAGTACCAAATATTAGAGTTGGAGGAGTACAGGTTCCATGCATTCGAAAGCGCAATATTATATAAAGAGAAAGGTAATGATGCTAAGGTGTTTGTAAAGTTCATGCCATGAGTTCTCACTCAATTCGATGACCCTCTCTCGGTCATAAGGAATCGGGTTACTCACTTTCAGAGTATTTTCAAATGAGTTTTCAAACTAACTAGAATAAGTCATTTATTGATCATCGCTTGCCACCCACATGCAATTAGTCTGGAGGAAGTGACGAATCATGAGCTCGGGCTAATTCTTGGAAAGAAGATCGATCAATCTCTGAGGAATTGGTCAATCATGCTTGATGAGGCTCTTTGGGCCTTTCCAACTGCCTTCAACACTCGTATCGATCGGCACTTCACCTTGTCAACTATTTAATGGTAAAACTTGTCATTTATACGTCAACCATGAAAATAAACCATTATGGGCGATGAAGCGACTAAATATGGATGCTAGTCTTACATCTTTAGAAAGAAAGTACCAAATATTAGAGTTGGAGGAGTACGAAGTTCCATGCATTCGAAAGCGCAATATTATATAAAGAGAAAGGTAATGATGCTAAGGTGTTTGTAAACTTCATGCCATGAGTTCTCACTCAATTCGATGACCCTCTCTCGGTCATAAGGAATCGGGTTACTCACTTTCAGAGTATTTTCAAATGTGTTTTCAAACTAACTAGAATAAGTCATTTATTGATCATCGCTTGCCACCCACATGCAATTAGTCTGGAGGAAGTGACGAATCATGAGCTCGGGCTAATTCTTGGAAAGAAGATCGATCAATCTCTGAGGAATTGGTCAATCATGCTTGATGAGGCTCTTTGGGCCTTTCCAACTGCCTTCAACACTCGTATCGATCGGCACTTCACCTTGTCAACTATTTAATGGTAAAACTTGTCATTTATACGTCAACCATGAGCATAAACCATTATGGGCGATGAAGCGACTAAATATGGATGCTAGTCTTACATCTTTAGAAAGAAAGTACCAAATATTAGAGTTGGAGGAGTACAGGTTCCATGCATTCAAAAGTGCAATATTATATAAAGAGAAAGGTAATGATGATAAGGTGTTTGTAAAGTTAATGCCATGAGTTCTCACTCAATTCAACGACCTTCTCTCGGTCATATGGAATCGGGGTAATCACTTTCAAAGTATTTTCAAATGAGTTTTCAAAATAACTAGAATAACTCATTTATTGATCATCGCTTGCCACCCACATGCAATTAGTCCGGAGGAAGTGACGAATCATGAGCTCGGGCTAATTCTTGGAAAGAAGATCGATCAATCTCGAGGAATTGGTCAATCATGCTCGATGAGGCTCTTTGGGCCTTTCCAACTTGCCTTCAACACTCGTATCGATCGGCACTTCACCTTGTCAACTATTTAATGGTAAAACTTGTCATTTATACGTCAACCATGAAAATAAACCATTATGGGCGATGAAGCGACTAAATATGGATGCTAGTCTTACATCTTTAGAAAGAAAGTACCAAATATTAGAGTTGGAGGAGTACAGGTTCCATGCATTCGAAAGCGCAATATTATATAAAGAGAAAGGTAATGATGCTAAGGTGTTTGTAAAGTTCATGCCATGAGTTCTCACTCAATTCGATGACCCTCTCTCGGTCATAAGGAATCGGGTTACTCACTTTCAGAGTATTATCAAATGAGTTTTCAAACTAACTAGAATAAGTCATTTATTGATCATCGCTTGCCACCCACATGCAATTAGTCTGGAGGAAGTGACGAATCATGAGGTCGGGCTAATTCTTGGAAAGAAGATCGATCAATCTCGAGGAATTGGTCAATCAAGCTCGATGAGGCTCTTTGGGCCTTTCCAGCTGCCTTCAACACTCGTATCGATCGGCACTTCACCTTGTCAACTATTTAATGGTAAAACTTGTCATTTATACGTCAACCATGAAAATAAACCATTATGGGCGATGAAGCGACTAAATATGGATGCTAGTCTTACATCTTTAGAAAGAAAGTACCAAATATTAGAGTTGGAGGAGTACAGGTTCCATGCATTCGAAAGCGCAATATTATATAAAGAGAAAGGTAATGATGCTAAGGTGTTTGTAAAGTTCATGCCATGAGTTCTCACTCAATTCGATGACCCTCTCTCGGTCATAAGGAATCGGGTTACTCACTTTCAGAGTATTTTCAAATGTGTTTTCAAAATAACTAGAATAAGTCATTTATTGATCATCGCTTGCCACCCACATGCAATTAGTCTGGAGGAAGTGACGAATCATGAGCTCGGGCTAATTCTTGGAAAGAAGATCGATCAATCTCGAGGAATTGGTCAATCATGCTTGATGAGGCTCTTTGGGCCTTTCCAGCTCGCCTTCAACACTCGTATCGATCGGCACTTCACCTTGTCAACTATTTAATGGTAAAACTTGTCATTTATACGTCAACCATGAGCATAAACCATTATGGGCGATGAAGCGACTAAATATGGATGCTAGTCTTACATCTTTAGAAAGAAAGTACCAACTACTAGAGGTTGAGGAGTACAGGTTCCATGCATTCGAAAGCGCAATATTATATAAAGAGAAAGGTAATGATGCTAAGGTGTTTGTAAAGTTGATGCCATGAGTTCTCACTCAATTCGATGACCCTCTCTCGGTCATAAGGAATCGGGTTACTCACTTTCAGAGTATTTTCAAATGTGTTTTCAAACTAACTAGAATAAGTCATTTATTGATCATCGCTTGCCACCCACATGCAATTAGTCTGGAGGAAGTGACGAATCATGAGCTCGGGCTAATTCTTGGAAAGAAGATCGATCAATCTCGAGGAATTGGTCAATCATGCTCGATGAGGCTCTTTGGGCCTTTCCAACGCGCCTTCAACACTCGTATCGATCGGCACTTCACCTTGTCAACTATTTAATGGTAAAACTTGTCATTTATACGTCAACCATGAGCATAAACCATTATGGGCGATGAAGCGACTAAATATGGATGCTAGTCTTACATCTTTAGAAAGAAAGTACCAAATATTAGAGTTGGAGGAGTACAGGTTCCATGCATTCAAAAGTGCAATATTATATAAAGAGAAAGGTAATGATGATAACGTTCTGGTAAAGTTAATGCCACGAGTTCTCACTGAATTCAACGACCCTCTCTCGGTCATATGCAATCGGGGTAATCACTTTCAAAGTATTTTCAAATGAGTTTTCAAAATAACTAGAATAACTCATTTATTGATCATAGCTTGCCACCCACATGCAATTAGTCTGGAGGAAGTGACGAATCATGAGGTCGGGCTAATTCTTGGAAAGAAGATCGATCAATCTCTGAGGAATTGGTCAATCAAGCTCGACGAGGCTCTTTGGGTCTTTCCAACTGCCTTCAAGACTCGTATCGATCGGCACTTCCCCTTGTCAACTATTTAATGGTAAGTCTTGTCATTTATAAGTCAACCATGAAAATAAACCATTATGGGCGATGAAGCGACTAAATATGGATGCTAGTCTTACATCTTTAGAAAGAAAGTACCAAATATTAGAGTTGGAGGAGTACAGGTTCCATGCATTCGAAAGCGCAATATTATATAAAGAGAAAGGTAATGATGCTAAGGTGTTTGTAAAGTTCATGCCATGAGTTCTCACTCAATTCGATGACCCTCTCTCGGTCATAAGGAATCGGGTTACTCACTTTCAGAGTATTATCAAATGAGTTTTCAAACTAACTAGAATAAGTCATTTATTGATCATCGCTTGCCACCCACATGCAATTAGTCGGAGGAAGTGACGAATCATGAGGTCGGGCTAATTCTTGGAAAGAAGATCGATCAATCTCTCGAGGAATTGGTCAATCAAGCTCGATGAGGCTCTTTGGGCCTTTCCAACTGCCTTCAACACTCGTATCGATCGGCACTTCACCTTGTCAACTATTTAATGGTAAGTCTTGTCATTTATACGTCAACCATGAAAATAAACCATTATGGGCGATGAAGCGACTAAATATGGATGCTAGTCTTACATCTTTAGAAAGAAAGTACCAAATATTAGAGTTGGAGGAGTACAGGTTCCATGCATTCGAAAGCGCAATATTATATAAAGAGAAAGGTAATGATGCTAAGGTGTTTGTAAAGTTCATGCCATGAGTTCTCACTCAATTCGATGACCCTCTCTCGGTCATAAGGAATCGGGGTACTCACTTTCGAGTATTTTCAAATGAGTTTTCAAACTAACTAGAATAAGTCATTTATTGATCATCGCTTGCCACCCACATGCAATTAGTCCGGAGGAAGTGACGAATCATGAGCTCGGGCTAATTCTTGGAAAGAAGATCGATCAATCTCTGAGGAATTGGTCAATCATGCTTGATGAGGCTCTTTGGGCCTTTCCAACTGCCTTCAACACTCGTATCGATCGGCACTTCACCTTGTCAACTATTTAATGGTAAAACTTGTCATTTATACGTCAACCATGAGCATAAACCATTATGGGCGATGAAGCGACTAAATATGGATGCTAGTCTTACATCTTTAGAAAGAAAGTACCAACTACTAGAGGTTGAGGAGTACAGGTTCCATGCATTCGAAAGCGCAATATTATATAAAGAGAAAGGTAATGATGCTAAGGTGTTTGTAAAGTTGATGCCATGAGTTCTCACTCAATTCGATGACCCTCTCTCGGTCATAAGGAATCGGGTTACTCACTTTCAGAGTATTGTCAAATGAGTTTTCAAACTAACTAGAATAAGTCATTTATTGATCATCGCTTGCCACCCACATGCAATTAGTCGGAGGAAGTGACGAATCATGAGCTCGGGCTAATTCTTGGAAAGAAGATCGATCAATCTCGAGGAATTGGTCAATCATGCTTGATGAGGCTCTTTGGGCCTTTCCAAGCTGCCTTCAACACTCGTATCGATCGGCACTTCACCTTGTCAACTATTTAATGGTAAAACTTGTCATTTATACGTCAACCATGAGCATAAACCATTATGGGCGATGAAGCGACTAAATATGGATGCTAGTCTTACATCTTTAGAAAGAAAGTACCAAATATTAGAGTTGGAGGAGTACAGGTTCCATGCATTCAAAAGTGCAATATTATATAAAGAGAAAGGTAATGATGATAACGTTCTGGTAAAGTTAATGCCACGAGTTCTCACTGAATTCAACGACCTTCTCTCGGTCATATGCAATCGGGGTAATCACTTTCAAAGTATTTTCAAATGAGTTTTCAAAATAACTAGAATAACTCATTTATTGATCATAGCTTGCCACCCACATGCAGTTAGTCTGGAGGAAGTGACGAATCATGAGGTCGGGCTAATTCTTGGAAAGAAGATCGATCAATCTCTCAGGAATTGGTCAATCAAGCTCGACGAGGCTCTTTGGGTCTTTCCAGCGCCTTCAAGACTCGTATCGATCGGCACTTCCCCTTGTCAACTATTTAATGGTAAGTCTTGTCATTCATACGTCAACCATGAGCATAAACCATTATGGGCGATGAAGCGACTAAATATGGATGCTAGTCTTACATCTTTAGAAAGAAAGTACCAAATATTAGAGGTTGAGGAGTACGGGTTCCATGGATTCGAAAGCGCAATATTATATAAAGAGAAAGGTAATGATGCTAAGGTGTTTGGTAAAGTTGATGCCATGAGTTCTCACTCAATTCGATGACCCTCTCTCGGTCATAAGTAATCGGGTTACTCACTTTCAGAGTATTGTCAAATGAGTTTTCAAACTAACTAGAATAAGTCATTTATTGACCATCGCTTGCCACTCACATGCAATTAGTCTGGAGGAAGTGACGAATCATCAGCTCGGGCTAATTCTTGGAAAGAAGATCGATCAATCTCTGAGGAATTGGTCAATCAAGCTGGATGAGGCTCTTTGGGCCTTTCCAATTGCCTTCAACACTCGTATCGATCGGCACTTCACCTTGTCGACTATTTAATGGTAAAACTTGTCATTTATACGTTAACCATGAAAATAAACCATTATGGGCGATGAAGCGACTAAATATGGATGCTAGTCTTACATCTTTAGAAAGAAAGTACCAAATATTAGAGTTGGAGGAGTACAGGTTCCATGCATTCGAAAGCGCAATATTATATAAAGAGAAAGGTAATGATGCTAAGGTTTTTGTAAAGTTCATGCCATGAGTTCTCACTCAATTCGATGACCCTCTCTCGGTCATAAGGAATCGGGGTACTCACTTTCGGAGTATTATCAAATGAGTTTTCAAACTAACTAGAATAAGTCATTTATTGATCATCGCTTGCCACCCACATACAATTAGTACTGGAGGAAGTGACGAATCATGAGCTCGAGCTAATTCTTGGAAAGAAGATCGATCAATCTCGAGGAATTGGTCAATCATGCTTGATGAGGCTCTTTGGGCCTTTCCAATTGCCTTCAACACTCGTATCGATCGGCACTTCACCTTGTCGACTATTTAATGGTAAGACTTGTCATTTATACGTCAACCATGAACATAAACCATTATGGGCGATGAAGCGACTAAATATGCATGCTAGTCTTACATCTTTAGAAAGAAAGTACCAAATATTAGAGTTGGAGGAGTACAGGTTCCATGCATTCAAAAGCGCAATATTATATAAAGAGAAAGGTAATGATGCTAAGGTGTTTGGTAAAGTTCATGCCATGAGTTCTCACTCAATTCGATGACCCTCTCTCGGTCATAAGCAATCGGGGTACTCACTTTCAGAGTATTTTCAAATGAGTTTTCAAACTAACTAGAATAACTCATTTATTGATCATCGCTTGCCACCCACATGCAATTAGTCTGGAGGAAGTGACGAATCATGAGCTCGGGCTAATTCTTGGAAAGAAGATCGATCAATCTTGAGGAATTGGTCAATCAAGCTCGATGAGGCTCTTTGGGCCTTTCCAACTGCCTTCAACACTCGTATCGATCGGCACTTCACCTTGTCAACTATTTAATGGTAAGTCTTGTCATTTATACGTCAACCTTGAGCATAAACCATTATGGGCGATGAAGCGACTAAATATGGATGCTAGTCTTACATCTTTAGAAAGAAAGTACCAACTACTAGAGGTTGAGGAGTACGGGTTCCATGCATTCGAAAGCGCAATATTATATAAAGAGAAAGGTAATGATGCTAAGGTGCTGGTAAAGTTCATGCCATGAGTTCTCACTCAATTCGATGACCCTCTCTCGGTCATAAGGAATCGGGGTACTCACTTTCAGAGTATTGTCAAATGAGTTTTCAAACTAACTAGAATAAGTCATTTATTGATCATCGCTTGCCACCCACATGCAATTAGTCGGAGGAAGTGACGAATCATGAGCTCGGGCTAATTCTTGGAAAGACGATCGATCAATCTCGAGGAATTGGTCAATCAAGCTCGATGAGGCTCTTTGGGCCTTTCAAGCTGCCTTCAACACTCGTATCGATCGGCACTTCACCTTGTCAACTATTTAATGGTAAGTCTTGTCATTTATACGTCAACCTTGAGCATAAACCATTATGGGCGATGAAGCGACTAAATATGGATGCTAGTCTTACATCTTTAGAAAGAAAGTACCAAATATTAGAGTTGGAGGAGTACAGGTTCCATGCATTCGAAAGCGCAATATTATATAAAGAGAAAGGTAATGATGCTAAGGTGTTGGTAAAGTTCATGCCATGAGTTCTCACTCAATTCGACGACCCTCTCTCGGTCATAAGCAATCGGGGTACTCACTTTCAAAGTATTTTCAAATGAGTTTTCAAACTAACTAGAATAACTCATTTATTGATCATCGCTTGCCACCCACATGCAATTAGTACGGAGGAAGTGACGAATCATGAGCTCGGGCTAATTCTTGGAAAGACGATCGATCAATCTGCGAGGAATTGGTCAATCAAGCTCGATGAGGCTCTTTGGGCCTTTCCAATTGCCTTCAAGACTCGTATCGATCGGCACTTCACGTTGTCAACTATTTAATGGTAAGTCTTGTCATTTATACGTCAACCTTGAGCATAAACCATTATGGGCGATGAAGCGACTAAATATGGATGCTAGTCTTACATCCTTAGAAAGAAAGTACCAAATATTAGAGTTGGAGGAGTACGGGTTCCATGCATTCGAAAGCGCAATATTATATAAAGAGAAAGGTAATGATGCTAAGGTGTTGGTAAAGTTCATGCCATGAGTTCTCACTCAATTCGATGACCCTCTCTCGGTCATAAGCAATCGGGGTACTCACTTTCGAGTATTTTCAAATGAGTTTTCAAACTAACTAGAATAACTCATTTATTGATCATCGCTTGCCACCCACATGCAATTAGTCTAGACAAAGTGACGAATCATGAGCTTGGGCTAATTCTTGGAAAGAAGATCGATCAATCTCTGAGGAATTGGTCAATCAAGCTCGATGAGGCTCTTTGGGCCTTTCCAACTGCCTTCAACACTCGTATCGATCGGCACTTCACCTTGTCAACTATTTAATGGTAAGTCTTGTCATTCATACGTTAACCTTGAGCATAAACCATTATGGGCGATGAAGCGACTAAATATGGATGCTAGTCTTACATCTTTATAAAGAAAGTACCAACTACTAGAGGTTGAGGAGTACATGTTCCATGCATTCGAAAGAGCAATATTATATAAAGAGAAAGGTAATGATGCTAAGGTGCTGGTAATGTTCATGCCATGAGTTCAAACTCAATTCGATGACCCTCTCTCGGTCATAAGCAATCGGGGTACTCACTTTCAGAGTATTTTCAAATGAGTTTTCAAACTAACTAGAAAACTCATTTATTGATCATCGCTTGCCACCCACATGCAATTAGTCTAGACAAAGTGACGAATCATGAGCTTGGGCTAATTCTTGGAAAGAAGATCGATCAATCTATGAGGAATTGGTCAATCAAGCTCGATGAGGCTCTTTGGGCATTTCCAACTGCCTTCAAGACTCGTATCGATCGGCACTTCACGTTGTCAGTTATTTAATGGTATGTCTTGTCATTCATACGTCAACCTTGAGCATAAACCATTATGGGCGATGAAGCGTCTAAATATGGATGCTAGTCTTACATCCTTAGAAAGAAAGTACCAAATACTAGAGTTGGAGGAGTACAGGTTCCATGCATTCGAAAGCGCACTATTATATAAAGAGAAAGGTAATGATGCTAAGGTGCTAGTAAAGTTCATGCCATGAGTTCTCACTCAATTCGACGACCCTCTCTCGATCATAAGCAATCGAGGTACTCACTTTCGAGTATTTTCACATGAGTTTTCAAACTAACTAGAATAACTCATTTATTGATCATCGCTTACCACCCACATGCAATTAGTCATGGAGGAAGTGACGAATCATGAGCTCGGGCTAATTCTTGGAAAGACGATCGATCAATCTGCGAGGAATTGGTCAATCAAGCTCTATGAGGCTCTTTGGGCCTTTCCAATTGCCTTCCAGACTCGTATCGATCGGCACTTCACCTTGTCGACTATTTAATGGTAAGTCTTGTCATTTATACGTCAACCTTGAGCATAAACCATTATGGGCGATGAAGCGACTAAATATGGATGCTAGTCTTACATCTTTAGAAAGAAAGTACCAACTACTAGAGTTGGAGGAGTACAGGTTCCATGCATTCAAAAGCGCAATATTATATAAAGAGAAAGGTAATGATGCTAAGGTTCTGGTAAAGTTCATGCCATGAGTTCAAACTCAATTCGATGACCCTCTCTCGGTCATAAGCAATCGGGGTACTCACTTTCAGAGTATTTTCAAATGAGTTTTCAAACTAACTAGAAAACTCATTTATTGATCATCGCTTGCCACCCACATGCAATTAGTCTAGACAAAGTGACGAATCATGGGCGTGGGCTAATTCTTGGAAAGAAGATCGATCAATCTCTGAGGAATTGGTCAATCAAGCTCGATGAGGCTCTTTGGGCCTTTCCAACTGCCTTCAACACTCGTATCGATCGGCACTTCACCTTGTCAACTATTTAATGGTAAGTCTTGTCATTCATACGTTAACCTTGAGCATAAACCATTATGGGCGATGAAGCGACTAAATATGGATGCTAGTCTTACATCTTTAGAAAGAAAGTACCAACTACTAGAGGTTGAGGAGTACATGTTCCATGCATTCGAAAGAGCAATATTATATAAAGAGAAAGGTGATGATGCTAAGGTGCTGGTAATGTTCATGCCATGAGTTCAAACTCAATTCGATGACCCTCTCTCGGTCATAAGCAATCGGGGTACTCACTTTCGAGAGTATTTTCAAATGAGTTTTCAAACTAACTAGAAAACTCATTTATTGATCATCGCTTGCCACCCACATGCAATTAGTCTAGACAAAGTAACGAATCATGAGCTTGGGCTAATTCTTGGAAAGAAGATCGATCAATCTATGAGGAATTGGTCAATCAAGCTCGATGAGGCTCTTTGGGCATTTCCAACTGCCTTCAAGACTCGTATCGATCGGCACTTCACGTTGTCGACTATTTAATGGTATGTCTTGTCATTCATACGTCAACCTTGAGCATAAACCATTATGGGCGATGAAGCGTCTAAATATGGATGCTAGTCTTACATCTTTAGAAAGAAAGTACCACTACTAGAGTAGGAGGAGTACAGGTTCCATGCATTCGAAAGCGCACTATTATATAAAGAGAAAGGTAATGATGCTAAGGTGCTGGTAAAGTTCATGCCATGAGTTCTTACTCAATTCGATGACCCTCTCTCGGTCATAAGCAATCGGGGTACTCACTTTGAGAGTATTTTCAAATGAGTTTTCAAACTAACTAGAATAACTCATTTATTGATCATCGCTTGCCACCCACATGAAATTAGTTCGGAGGAAGTGACGAATCATGAGCACGAGCTAATTCTTGGAAAGACGATCGATCAATCTCTGAGGAATTTGTCAATCAAGCTCGATGAGGCTCTTTGGGCCTTTCAATTACCTTCAAGACTCGTATCGATCGACACTTCACCTTGTCGACTATTTAATGGTTAGTCTTTTCATTTATACGTCGACCTTGAGCATAAACCATTATGGGCGATGAAGCG
This sequence comes from Linum usitatissimum, assembly GCA_030674075.2. NCBI lineage: Eukaryota > Viridiplantae > Streptophyta > Magnoliopsida > Malpighiales > Linaceae > Linum > Linum usitatissimum. The sequence goes on from JAUJYP020000221.1 coordinate 16,525, forward strand.
ATTAAATATGGATGCTAGTATTATAGCTTTAGAAAGAAAGTACCAAATACTGGAGTTGGAGGAGTACGGGTTCCATGCATTCGAAAGCGCAATATTATATAAAGAAAAAGGTAATGATGCTGCGGTGTTGGTAAAGTTCATGCCATGAGTTCTCACTCAATTAGACGACCCTCTCTCGATCATAAGCAATCGGGGTACTCACTTTTAGAGTACTTTCAAATGAGTTTTCAAACTAACTAGAATAACCCATTTATTCATCATCGCTTAACACCCACATGCAATTAGTGGAGGAAGTGACGAATCATGAGCACAAGCTGATTCTTGGAAAGACGATCGATCAATCTCTCGAGGAATTGGTCAATCAAGCTCTATGAGGCTCTTTGGGCCTTTCCAATTGCCTTCCGGACTTATATCGATCGGCACTTCACCTTGTCGACTATTTAATGGTATGTCTTGTCATTTATGCGTTGACCTTGGGCATAAACCATTATGGGCGATGAAGTGACTAAATATGGATGCGAGTCTTACATCTTTAGAAGGAAAGTACCAACTACTAGAGGTTGACGAGTACTGGTTCCATGCATTCGAAAGCGCAATATTATATAAAGAGAAAGGTAATGATGCTAAGGTGCTGGTAAAGTTCATGCCATGAGATATCACTCGAATTCGACGACCCTTCAGCGGTAAGTTGAGCAATCGTGGTACTCAACTTCAAAGTATTATCAAATGAGTTTTCAAACTAAACTTGGAGTAAGTCATTTATTGATCATCGCTTGCTACCCATATGCAATTAGTACGGAGGAAGTGACAGATCACGAGCTCAAGCTAATTGTTGGAAAGACGATAGATCGATCTACGACCAATTGGTCGATCGAAGCTCGATGAGGCTCTTTGGGCCTTTCCAGCGCCTTCAAGACTCCTATCAATCGACACTTCACCTTGTCGACTATTTAATGGTAAGTCTTGTCATTTATCCGTCAACCTTGAGCATAAACCATTATGGGCGATGAAATTCTTTTAAATATAGATCTTAGTGTTACTTTTTTGGGTACAAATTACCAAAATGCTAGAAATGGAGGAGTACAAAGTTCCATGCATTTGAAAGAGCTTTATTATATAGTGAGAACAGAAATGACGTGCTGATGTCTTGGTAAAGTTCATGCAATGAGCTTCTTTTGCAATTTGAAAACGCACTGCTCGGAAATATAGCGATCGGGATACTCAATAAGAGGGTATTTTCAAACGAGTTTTCAAACGAACTAGAATAACTCATTTATAGATCACCACATACCAACAACATGCAATCAGTGGAGGAAGTGACAAATCATGAGCTCAATCTATATCATGCAAAGACGATTGATCAATCTATGAGGAATTGGTCAATCAAGCTCGATGAGGCTCTTTGGGCCTTTCCAATTGCCTTCAAGACTCGTATCGATCGGCACTTCACCTTGTCGACTATTTAATGGTAAGTCTTGTCATTTATACGTCAACCTTGAGCATAAACCATTATGGGCGATGAAGCGACTAAATATGGATGCTAGTCTTACATCTTTAGAAAGAAAGTACCAAATACTAGAGTTGGAGGAGTACGGGTTCCATGCATTCGAAAGCGCACTATTATATAAAGAGAAAGGTAATGATGCTAAGGTGTTGGTAAAGTTCATGCCATGAGTTCTCACTCAATTCGATGACCCTCTCTCGGTCATAAGCAATCGGGGTACTCACTTTTAGAGTATTTTCAAATGAGTTTTCAAACTAACTAGAATAACTCATTTATTGATCATCGCTTGCCACCCACATGCAATTAGTCGGGAGGAAGTGACGAATCATGAGCTCGGGCTAATTCTTGGAAAGAAGATCGATCAATCTCGAGGAATTGGTCAATCAAGCTCGATGAGGCTCTTTGGGCCTTTCCAAGCTGCCTTGAAGACTCGTATCGATCGGCACTTCACCTTGTCGACTATTTAATGGTAAGTCTTGTCATTTATCACGTCAACCTTGAGCATAAACCATTATGGGCGATGAAGCGACTAAATATGGATGCTAGTCTTACATCTTTAGAAAGAAAGTACCAAATACTAGAGTTGGAGGAGTACGGGTTCCATGCATTCGAAAGCGCAATATTATATAAGAGAAAGGTAATGATGCTAAGGTTTGGTAAAGTTCATGCCATGAGTTCTCACTCAATTCGACGACCCTCTCTCGGTCATAAGCAATCGGGGTACTCACTTTCGAGTATTTTCAAATGAGTTTTCAAACTAACTAGAATAACTCATTTATTGATCATCGCTTGCCACCCACATGCAATTAGTCGGAGGAAGTGACGAATCATGAGCTCGAGCTAATTCTTGGAAAGATGATCGATCAATCTCTGAGGAATTGGTCCATCAAGCTCGATGAGGCTCTTTGGGCCTTTCCAACTACCCTCAAGACTCGTATCGATCGGCACTTCACCTTGTCGACTATTTAATGGTAAGTCTTGTCATTTATACGTCAACCTTGAGCATAAACCATTATGGGCGATGAAGCGACTAAATATGGATGCTAGTCTTACATCTTTAGAAAGAAAGTACCAAATACTAGAGTTGGAGGAGTACGGGTTCCATGCATTCGAAAGCGCACTATTATATAAAGAGAAAGGTAATGATGCTAAGGTCTTGGTAAAGTTCATGCCATGAGTTCTCACTCAATTCGACGACCCTCTCTCGGTCATATGCAATCAGGGTACTCACTTTTAGAGTCTTTTCAAATGAGTTTTCAAACTAACTAGAATAACTCATTTATTGATCATCACTTGCCACCCACATGCAATTAGTCTGGAGGAAGTGACGAATCATGAGCTCGAGCTAATTCTTGGAAAGACGATCGATCAATCTCTAAGGAATTGGTCAATCAAGCTCGATGAGGCTCTTTGGGCCTTTCCAATTGCCTTCAAGACTCGTATCGATCGGCACTTCACCTTGTCGACTATTTAATGGTAAGTCTTGTCATTTATACGATCAACCTTGAGCATAAACCATTATGGGCGATGAAGCGATTAAATATGGATGCTAGTCTTACATCTTTAGAAAGAAAGTACCAAATACTAGAGTTGGAGGAGTACGAGGTTCCATGCATTCGAAAGCGCACTATTATATAAAGAGAAAGGTAATGATGCTAAGGTTTGGTAAAGTTCATGCCATGAGTTCTCACTCAATTCGACGACCCTCTCTCGGTCATAAGCAATCGGGGGGTACTCACTTTCGAGTATTTTCAAACGTGTTTTCAAACTAACTAGAATAACTCATTTATTGATCATCGCTTGCCACCCACATGCAATTAGTGTGGAGGAAGTGACGAATCATGAGCTCGGGCTAATTCTTGGAAAGACGATCGATCAATCTCGAGGAATTGGTCAATCAAGCTCGATGAGGCTCTTTGGGCCTTTCCAACGGCATCGAAGACTCGTATCGATCGGCACTTCACCTTGTCGACTATTTAATGGTTAGTCTTGTCATTTATCGTCAACCTTGAGCATAAACCATTATGGGCGATGAAGCGACTAAATATGGATGCTAGTCTTACATCTTTAGAAAGAAAGTACCAAATACTAGAGTTGGAGGAGTACGGGTTCCATGCATTCGAAAGCGCACTATTATATAAAGAGAAAGGTAATGATGCTAAGGTTTGGTAAAGTTCATGCCATGAGTTCTCACTCAATTCGACGACCCTCTCTCGGTCATAAGCAATCGGGGTACTCACTTTCGGAGTATTTTCAAATGAGTTTTCAAACTAACTAGAATAACTCATTTATTGATCATCGCTTGCCACCCACATGCAATTAGTATGGAGGAAGTGACGAATCATGAGCTCGAGCTAATTCTTGGAAAGACGATCGATCAATCTCTGAGGAATTGGTCAATCAAGCTCGATGAGGCTCTTTGGGCCTTTCCAATTGCCTTCAAGACTCGTATCGATCGGCACTTCACCTTGTCGACTATTTAATGGTAAGTCTTGTCATTTATCAGTCAACCTTGAGCATAAACCATTATGGGCGATGAAGCGACTAAATATGGATGCTAGTGTTACAGCTTTAGAAAGAAAGTACCAAATACTAGAGTTGGAGGAGTATAGGTTCCATGCATTCGAAAGTGCACTATTATATAAAGAGAAAGGTAATGATGCTAAGGTGTTTGGTAAAGTTCATGCCATGAGTTCTCACTCAATTCGACGACCCTCTCTCGGTCATAAGCAATCGGGGTACTCACTTTCGAGTATTTTCAAATGTGTTTTCAAACTAACTAGAATAACTCATTTATTGATCATCGCTTGCCACCCATATGCAATTAGTGCGGGGAAGTGACGAATCGTGAGCTCGAGCTAATTCTTGGAAAGACGATCGATCAATCTCGAGGAATTGGTCAATCAAGCTCGATGAGGCTCTTTGGGCCTTTCCAATTGCCTTGAAAGACTCGTATCCATCGGCACTTCACCTTGTCGATTATTTAATGGTAAGTCTTGTCATTTATACGTCAACCTTGAGCATAAACCATTATGGGCGATGAAGCGACTAAATATGGATGCTAGTCTTACGGCTTTAGAAAGAAAGTACCAAATATTTAAGTTGGAGGAATATGAGTTCCATTGCATTCAAAAGTGCACTAGCCAACAAGAAAGTGGCTCTTGCCCTAAGGTCTTTGGTAAAGTTCATGGCATGAGTTCTCACTCAATTCGACGACCCTCTCTCGGTCATAAGTAATCGGGGTACTCACTTTCGAGTATTTTCAAACGTGTTTTCAAACTTACTAGAATAACTCATTTATGGATCATCGCTTGCCACCCATATGCAATTGGTACGGGGGAAGAGACGAATCATGAGCTGCATTCGAATTCTCGGAAACACGATAGATCGATCTACTCGGAATTGGTCAATCAAGCTCGATGAGGCTCTTTTGGGCCTTTCCAACTTCCTTCAAGACTCGTATCGATCGGCACTTCACATTGTCGACTATCTAATCGTAAGTCTTGTCATTTATCAATCAACCTTGCACATAAACCATTATGGGCGATGAAGCTACTAAATATAAATGCTAAGTATTTAGAAGCTTTAGAAAGAAAACACCAAATACTAGAGGTTGGAGGAGTATAGGTTCCATGCATTCGAAAGTGCACTGCTTCTATATAAAGAGAAAGGTAATGATGCTCAGATTGTAGTAAAGGATTCATGCTATGAGTTCTCACTCAATTCGGCGAGCCTCTCTCGGTCATAAGCAATCGAGGTACTCACTTTCATAGTATTTTCAAACGTTATTTCAAACTTTAACTAGCATAACTCATTTGTATTGACCATCGCTTGCCACACATATGCAATTAGTCTGGAGGAAGTGACAAATCACTTGAGCTCGAGCTAATTATTGGAAGAACTGATTGATCAAATCTACGAGGAATTGGTCAATCTAAGCTCGATGAGGCTCTTTGGGCCTTTCTCCCCTTGCCTTCAAGACTTCAGATCGATCGACACTTCACCTTGTCGACTATTTAATGGATGGTGCTTGTCATTTATAGATTAACCTTGACCATAAACCATTATTGGCGATAAAGTGATTAAATATGGATGCTTAGTCTTCTGACTTTAGGAAGAAAGTACGAAACATTAGAGTTGGAGGAGTATAGGTTCCATCCGTTCGTAAGTACACTATTATATCAATGAGAAAAGGTAATGATCCTTGGAGTCTTGGTAAAATTCATGCCAAGAGTTCTCACTCAAGTCGACGACCCACTCTGAGTCATAAGCAGTAATTTTTTTACTCACTTTATGAGTATTGTCAAATGAGTTTTCAAACTAACTAGAATAAGTCATTTATTGATCATCGCTTGCCACCCACATGCAATTTGTACGGAGGAAGTGACGAATCATGAGCTCGAGCTAATTCTTGGAAAGACGATCGATCAATCTGCTCAAGGAAGTGGTTGCAGTCCAAACTCGATGAGGCTCTTTAGGCCTTTTCAAGCGCGCATCAAGACGCATATCGATCGGCACTTCACATTGTCGACTATTTAATCGTAAGTCTTGTCATTTATCGGTAAACCTTGAGCATAAACCATTATGGGCGATGAAGCTACTAAATATAAATGCTAGTGTTACGGCTTTAGAAAGAAATTACTAAATACTAGAGTTGGAGGAGTATAGGTTTCATGCATTCGAAAGTGCACTATAATATAAAGGGGAAAGCTAATGATGCTAAGGTGCTTTGGTAAAGTTCATGCTACTGAGTTCTCACTCAATTCAGCAACCCTCTCTCGGTCTTAAGCAATCGGGGTACTCACTTTCGGGTATTTTCAAACGTGTTTTTCAACATCACTAGAATAACTCATTTATTGATCATCACTTGCCACTCCATATGCAATTATTTAGGGGGAAGGGACGAATCGTGAGCTCGAGCCAATTCTTGGAAAGACGATAGATCGATCTGCGAGGAATTGGTCAATCAAGCTCGATGAGGCTCTTTGGGCCATTCCAACTTCCTTCAAGACTCGTATCCATCGACACTTCACCTTGTCGATTATTTAATGGTTAGTCTTGTCATTTATCGATTGACCTTGAGCATAAACCATTATGGGCGATGAAGCTACTAAATATAAATGCTAGTGTTACAGCTTTAGAAAGAAAGTACCAAATATTAGAGTTGGAGGAATATAGGTTCCATGCATTAAAAAGTGCACTATTATATAAAGAGAAAGGTAATGTTGCTAAGCTTTGGTAAAGTTCATGGCATGAGTTCTCACTCAATTCGACGACCCTCTCTCGGTCATAAGTAATCGGGGTACTCACTTTCAGAGTATTTTCAAACGTGTTTTCAAACTTACTAGAATAACTCATTTATGGATCATCGCTTGCCACCCATATGCAATTAGTCCGGGGAAGAGACGAATCATGAGCTCGAGCTAATTCTCGGAAACACGATAGATCAATCTCGAGGAATTGGTCAATCAAGCTCGATGAGGCTCTTTGGGCCTTTCCAACTTCCTTCAAGACTCGTATCGATCGGCACTTCACATTGTCGACTATCTAATCGTAAGTCTTGTCATTTATCAATCAACCTTGCGCATAAACCATTATGGGCGATGAAGCTACTAAATATAAATGCTAGTGTTACGGCTTTAGAAAGAAAGTACCAAATACTAGGGTTGGAGGAGTATAGGTTCCATGCATTCGAAAGTGCACTATTATATAAAGAGAAAGGTAATGATGCTAAGGTCTTTGGTAAAGTTCATGCTATGAGTTCTCACTCAATTCGACGACCCTCTCTCGGTCATAAGCAATCGAGGTACTCACTTTCATAGTATTTTCAAACGTTATTTCAACCTAACTAGCATAACTCATTTATTGACCATCGCTTGCCACACATATGCAATTAGTACTGGAGGAAGTGACAAATCATGAGCTCGAGCTAATTATTGGAAAGACGATCGATCAATCTCTGAGGAATTGGTCAATCAAGCTCGATGAGGCTCTTTGGGCCTTTCCAACTGCCTTCAAGACTCGTATCGATCGACACTTCACCTTGTCGACTATTTAATGGTTAGTCTTGTCATTTATCGATCAACCTTGAGCATAAACCATTATTGGCGATAAAGTGATTAAATATGGATGCTAGTCTTACGACTTTAGGAAGAAAGTACGAAACACTAGAGTTGGAGGAGTATAGGTTCCATGCATTCGTAAGTACACTATTATATAATGAGAAAGGTAATGATGCTAAGGTGCTGGTAAAATTCATGCCAAGAGTTCTCACTCAATACGACGACCCTCTCTCAGTCATAAGCAATCGGGGTACTCACTTTATGAGTATTGTCAAATGAGTTTTCAAACTAACTAGAATAAGTCATTTATTGATCATCGCTTGCCACCCACATGCAATTTGTACGGAGGAAGTGACGAATCATGAGCTCGAGCTAATTCTTGGAAAGACGATCGATCAATCTCTAAGGAATTGGTCAATCAAGCTCGATGAGGCTCTTTAGGCCTTTCAACTGCCTTCAAGACGCATATCGATCGGCACTTCACATTGTCGACTATTTAATCGTAAGTCTTGTCATTTATCGGTAAACCTTGAGCATAAACCATTATGGGCGATGAAGCTACTAAATATAAATGCTAGTGTTACGGCTTTAGAAAGAAAGTACTAAATACTAGAGTTGGAGGAGTATAGGTTTCATGCATTCGAAAGTGCACTATAATATAAAGGGAAAGCTAATGATGCTAAGGTCTTGGTAAAGTTCATGCTATGAGTTCTCACTCAATTCGACGACCCTCTCTCGGTCTTAAGCAATCGGGGTACTCACTTTCGAGTATTTTCAAACGTGTTTTCAAACATACTAGAATAACTCATTTATTGATCATCACTTGCCACCCATATGCAATTAGTACGGGGAAGAGACGAATCGTGAGCTCGAGCCAATTCTTGGAAAGACGATAGATCAATCTCGAGGAATTGGTCAATCAAGCTCGATGAGGCTCTTTGGGCCATTCCAACTTCCTTCAAGACTCGTATCCATCGACACTTCACCTTGTCGATTATTTAATGGTTAGTCTTGTCATTTATCGATCAACCTTGAGCATAAACCATTATGGGCGATGAAGCTACTAAATATAAATGCTAGTGTTACGGCTTTAGAAAGAAAGTACCAAATATTAGAGTTGGAGGAATATAGGTTCCATGCATTCAAAAGTGCACTATTATATAAAGAGAAAGGTAATCTTTGCTAAGGTCTTGGTAAAGTTCATGGCATGAGTTCTCACTCAATTCGACGACCCTCTCTCGGTCATAAGTAATCGGGGTACTCACTTTCAGAGTATTTTCAAACGTGTTTTCAAACTTACTAGAATAACTCATTTATGGATCATCGCTTGCCACCCATATGCAATTAGTACGGGGAAGAGACGAATCATGAGCTCGAGCTAATTCTCGGAAACACGATAGATCAATCTCGAGGAATTGGTCAATCAAGCTCGATGAGGCTCTTTGGGCCTTTCCAACTTCCTTCAAGACTCGTATCGATCGGCACTTCACATTGTCGACTATCTAATCGTAAGTCTTGTCATTTATCAATCAACCTTGCGCATAAACCATTATGGGCGATGAAGCTACTAAATATAAATGCTAGTGTTACGGCTTTAGAAAGAAAGTACCAAATACTAGGGTTGGAGGAGTATAGGTTCCATGCATTCGAAAGTGCACTATTATATAAAGAGAAAGGTAATGATGCTAAGGTCTTGGTAAAGTTCATGCTATGAGTTCTCACTCAATTCGACGACCCTCTCTCGGTCATAAGCAATCGAGGTACTCACTTTCATAGTATTTTCAAACGTTATTTCAACCTAACTAGCATAACTCATTTATTGACCATCGCTTGCCACACATATGCAATTAGTACGGAGGAAGTGACAAATCATGAGCTCGAGCTAATTATTGGAAAGACGATCGATCAATCTACGAGGAATTGGTCAATCAAGCTCGATGAGGCTCTTTGGGCCTTTCCAACTGCCTTCAAGACTCGTATCGATCGACACTTCACCTTGTCGACTATTTAATGGTTAGTCTTGTCATTTATCGATCAACCTTGAGCATAAACCATTATTGGCGATAAAGTGATTAAATATGGATGCTAGTCTTACAGCTTTAGGAAGAAAGTACGAAACACTAGAGTTGGAGGAGTATAGGTTCCATGCATTCGTAAGTACACTATTATATAATGAGAAAGGTAATGATGCTAAGGTCTTGGTAAAATTCATGCCAAGAGTTCTCACTCAATACGACGACCCTCTCTCGGTCATAAGCAATCGGGGTACTCACTTTATGAGTATTGTCAAATGAGTTTTCAAACTAACTAGAATAAGTCATTTATTGATCATCGCTTGCCACCCACATGCAATTTGTGCGGAGGAAGTGACGAATCATGAGCTCGAGCTAATTCTTGGAAAGACGATCGATCAATCTCTAAGGAATTGGTCAATCAAGCTCGATGAGGCTCTTTGGGCCTTTCCAACTGCCTTAATTACTAGACCGTATGACGGATTCACATTGTGATATTTAATCGTAAGTCTTGTCATTTATCGGTAAACCTTGAGCATAAACCATTATGGGCGATGAAGCTACTAAATATAAATGCTAGTGTTACGGCTTTAGAAAGAAAGTACTAAATACTAGAGTTGGAGGAGTATAGGTTTCATGCATTCGAAAGTGCACTATAATATAAAGAGAAAGCTAATGATGCTAAGGTCTTGGTAAAGTTCATGCTATGAGTTCTCACTCAATTCGACGACCCTCTCTCGGTCATAAGCAATCGGGGTACTCACTTTCAGAGTATTTTCAAACGTGTTTTCAAACTACTAGAATAACTCATTTATTGATCATCGCTTGCCACCCATATGCAATTAGTACCGGGGGAAGAGACGAATCGTGAGCTCGAGCTAATTCTTGGAAAGACGATAGATCAATCTCTCGAGGAATTGGTCAATCAAGCTCGATGAGGCTCTTTGGGCCATTCCAACTTCCTTCAAGACTCGTATCGATCGACACTTCACCTTGTCAACTATTTAATGGTTAGTCTTGTCATTTATCGATCAACCTTGAGCATAAACCATTATGGGCGATGAAGCTACTAAATATGGATGCTAGTCTTACGGCTTTAGAAAGAAAGTACCAAATATTAGAGTTGGAGGAGTATAGGTTCCATGCATTCGAAAGTGCACTATTATATAAAGAGAAAGGTAATGATGCTAAGGTCTTGGTAAAGTTCATGGCATGAGTTCTCACTCAATTCGACGACCCTCTCGGTCATAAGCAATCGGGGTACTCACTTTCGGAGTATTTTCAAACGTGTTTTCAAACTAACTAGAATAACTCATTTATTGATCATCGCTTGCCACCCATATGCAATTAGTCCGGGAGGAAGTGACGAATCATGAGCTCGAGCTAATTCTTGGAAAGACGATCGATCAATCTCGCGAATTGGTCAATCAAGCTCGATGAGGCTCTTTGGGCCTTTCCAACTCGCCTTCAAGACTCGTATCAATCGACACTTCACCTTGTGAACTATTTAATGGTTAGTCTTGTCATTTATCGATCAGTCTTGAGCATACACCATTATGGGCGATGAAGCGACTAAATATGGATGCTAGTCTTACGTCTTTAGAAAGAAGTACCAACTACTAGAGTTGGAGGAGTATAGGTTCCATGCATTCGAAAGCACAATATTATATAAAGAGAAAGGCAATGATGCTAAGGTGCTGGTAAAGATCATGCCATGAGTTCTCACTCAATTCGACGACTCTCTCTTGGTCGTAAGCAATCGGGGTACTCACATTCGGAGTATTTTCAAACGAGGTTTCAAACTAACTAGAATAACTCATTTATTGATCATCGCTTGCCTACCTCACATGCAATTAGTCCGGAGGAAGTGACGAATCTTGAGCTCGAGCTAATTCTTGGAAAGACGATCGATCAATCTCTGAGGAATTGGTCAATCAAGCTCGATGAGGCTCTTTGGGCCTTTCCAACGCCTTCAAGACTCGTATCGATCGACACTTCACCTTGTGGACTATTTAATGGTAAGTCTTGTCATTTATCCGTCAACCTTGAGCATAAACCATTATGGGCCATGAAGCGACTAAATATGGATGTTAGTCTTACATCTTTAGAAAGAAAGTACCAAATACTAGAGTTGGAGGAGTATAGGTTCCATGCATTCGAAAGTGCAATATTATATAAAGAGAAAGGTAATGATGCTAAGGTGCCGGTAAAGTTCATGCCATGAGTTCTCACTCAATTCGACGACCCCTCTCTCGGTCATAAGCAATCGGGGTACTCACTTTCAGAGTATTTTCAAACGTGCTTTCAAACTAACTAGAATAACTCATTTATTGATCATCGCTTGCCACCCACATGCAATTAGTCTGGAGGAAGTGACGAATCATGAGCTCGAGCTAATTCTTGGAAAGACGATCGATCAATCTCTAAGGAATTGGTCAATCAAGCTCGATGAGGCTCTTTGGGCCTTTCCAACCTCCTTGAAGACTCGTATCGATCGGCACTTCACCTTGTCGACTATTTAATGGTAAGTCTTGTCATTTATCGGTCAACCTTGAGCATAAACCATTATGGGCGATGAAGCGACTAAATATGGATGCTAGTCTTACGTCTTTAGAAAGAAAGTACCAAATACTAGAGTTGGAGGAGTACAGAGTTCCATGCATTCGAAAGTGCACTATTATATAAAGAGAAAGGTAATGATGCTAAGGTTCGGGTAAAGTTCATGCCATGAGTTCTCACTCAATTCGACGACCCTCTCTTGGTCATAAGCAATCGGGGTACTCACTTTCGAGTATTTTCAAACGTGTTTTCAAACTAACTAGAATAACTCATTTATTGATCATCGCTTGCCACCCATATGCAATTAGTGTCCGGAGGAAGTGACGAATCATGAGCTCGAGCTAATTCTTGGAAAGACGATCGATCAATCTCCGAGGAATTGGTCAATCAAGCTCGATGAGGCTCTTTGGGCCTTCCAAGTGCCTTGAAGACTCGTATCGATCGACACTTCACCTTGTCAACTATTTAATGGTTAGTCTTGTCATTTATCGGTCAACCTTGAGCATAAACCATTATGGGCGATGAAGCGACTAAATATGGATGCTAGTCTTACGTCTTTAGAAGAAAGTACCAAATACTAGAGTTGGAGGAGTATAGGTTCCATGCATTCGAAAGTACACTATTATATAAAGAGAAAGGCAATGATGCTAAGGTGTTGGTAAAATTCATGCCATGAGTTCTCATTCAATTCGACGACCCTCTCTCGGTCATAAGCAATCGGGGTACTCACTTTCTGAGTATTTTCAAACGTGGTTTCAAACTAACTAGAATAACTCATTGATTGATCATCGCTTGCCACCCATATGCAATTAGTCTGGAGGAAGTGACAAATCTTGAGCTCGAGCTAATTCTTGGAAAGACGATCGATCAATCTTCGAGGAATTGGTCAATCAAGCTCGATGAGCCTCTTTGGGCCTTTCCAACTCCCTTCAAGACTCGTATCGATCGACACTTCACCTTGTGAACTATTTAATGGTTAAGTCTTGTCATTTATACGGTCAACCTTGAGTATAAACCATTATCGGCGATGAAGCGATTAAATATGGATGCTAGTCTTACATCTTTAGAAAGAAAGTACCAAATACTAGAGTTGGAGGAGTATAGGTTCCATGCATTCGAAAGTGCACTATTATATAAAGAGAAAGGTAATGATGCTAAGGTGCGGTAAAGTTCATGCTATGAGTTCTCACTCAATTCGACGACCCTCTCTCGGTCATAAGCAATCGGGGTACTCACTTTCCGAGTATTTTCAAACGTGTTTTCAAACTAACTAGAATAACTCATTTATTGATCATCGCTTGCCACCCACATGCAATTAGTCTGGAGGAAGTGACGAATCATGAGCTCGAGCTAATTCTTGGAAAGACGATCGATCAATCTCTGAGGAATTGGTCAATCAAGCTCGATGAGGCTCTTTGGGCCTTTCCAACGCCTTCAAGACTCGTATCGATCGACACTTCACCTTGTCGACTATTTAATGGTTAGTCTTGTCATTTATCAGTCAACCTTGAGCATAAACCATTATCGGCGATGAAGCGATTAAATATGGATGCTAGTCTTATAGCTTTAGAAAGAAAGTACCAAATACTAGAGTTGGAGGAGTACTAGGTTCCATGCATTCGAAAGCGCACTATTTTATAAAGAGAAAGGCAATGATGCTAAGGTCTTGGTAAAGATCATGCCATGAGTTCTCACTCAATTCGACGACCCTCTCTCGGTCATACGCAATCGGGATACTCACTTTCGAGTATTTTCAAACGTGTTTTCAAACTAACTAGAATAACTCATTTATTGATCATCGCTTGCTACCCACATGCAATTAGTCTGGAGGAAGTGACGAATCTTGAGCTCGAGCTAATTCTTGGAAAGACGATCGATCAATCTCTGAGGAAATAGTCAATCAAGCTCGATGACGCTCTTTGGGCCTTTCCAACTGCCTTCAAGACTCGTATCGATCGACACTTCACCTTGTGAACTATTTATTGGTAAGTCTGGTCATTTATACGTCAACCTTGAGTATAAACCATCATGGGCGATGAAGCGACTAAATATGGATGCTAGTCTTACATCTTTAGAAAGAAGTACCAACTACTAGAGTTCGAGGAGAACAGGTTCCATGCATTCGAAAGCACAATATTATATAAAGAGAAAGGCAATGATGTTAAGGTGCTGGTAAAGTTCATGCCATGAGTTCTCACTCAATTCGACAACTCTCTCTTGGTCATAAGCAATCGGGGTACTCACATTCAGAGTATTTTCAAACGAGGTTTCAAACTAACTAGAATAACCCATTTATTGATCATCGCTTGCTACCCACAAGCAATTAGTCTGGAGGAAGTGACAAATCTTGAGCTCGAGCTAATTCTTGGAAAGACGATCGATCAATCTTTGAGGAATTGGTCAATCAAGCGCGATTAGGCTCTTTGGGCCTTTCCAACTGCCTTCAAGACTCGTATCGATCAACACTTCACCTTGTGAACTATTTAATGGTAAGTCTTGTCATTTATACGTCAACCTTGAGTATAAACCATTATGGCGATGAAGCGACTAAATATGGATGCTAGTCTTACATCTTTAGAAAAAGAGTACCAACTAATAGAGTTGGATGAGTAAAGGTTCCATGCATTCGAAAGCACAATATTATATAAAGAGAAAGGGAATGATGCTAAGGTGCTGGTAAAGTTCATGCCATGCTCACTCAATTCGATGACCCTCTCTCGGTCATAAGCAATCGGGGTACTCACTTTCAGAGTGTTGTCAAATGAGTTTTCAAACTAACTAGACTAAGTCATTTATTAATCATCGCTTGCCACCCACATGCAATTAGTCTGGAGGAACTGGGAATCATGAGCTCGAGCTGATTCTTGGAAAGACGATCGATCAATCTCTAAGGAATTGGTCAATCAATCTCGATGAGGCTCTTTGGGCCTTTCATACTGCCTTCAAGACTCCTAGCGATCGGCACTTCACATTGTCGACTCTTTGATGGTAAGTCTTTTAATTTATTAGTCAGCCTTGAGCATAAACCATTATGGGCGATGAAGCTACTAAATATAGATGCTAGTGTTATAGCTTTAGGAAGAAAGTACCAAATACTAGAGTTGGAGGAGTACAGGTTTCATACATTCGAAAGCGCACTATTATATAAAGAGAAAGGTAATGATGATAAGGTTCTGGTAAAGTTCATGCCATGAGTTCTCACTAAATTTGACGACCCTCTCTCGGTCATATGCAATCGGGGTACTCACTTTCAAACTATTTTCAAATGAGTTTTCAAAATAACTAGAATAACTCATTTATTGATCATCGCTTGCCACCCACATGCAATTAGTCTTGAAAAAGTGACGAATCTTGAGATCGGGCTAATCCTTGGAAAGGCGATCGATCAATCTCTGAGGAATTGGTCAATCAAGCTCGATGAGGTTCTTTGGGCCTTTCCAACAGCCTTCAAGACTCGTATCGATCGGCACTTCACCTTGTGAACTATTTAATGGTAAGTCTTGTCATTTATACGTCAACCTTGAGTATAAACCATTATGGGCGATGAAGCGACTAAATATGGATGCTAGTCTTACATCTTTAGAAAGAAAGTACCAACTACTAGAGTTGGAGGAGTACAAGTTCCATGCATTCGAAAGCACAATATTTTGTAAAGAGAAAGGTAATCATGCTAAGGGGCTGGTAAAGTTCATGCCATGAGTTCTCACTCAATTCGATGACCCTCTCTCGTTCATAAGCAATCGGGGTACTCACTTTCAAAGTATTGTCAAATGAGTTTTCAAGCTAACTAGAATAAGTCATTTATTGATCATCGCTTGCCACCCACATGCAATTGGTCTGGAGGAACTGCGAATCATGAGCTCGAGCTGATTCTTGGAAAGCCGATCCATCAATCTCTAAGGAATTGGTCAATCAAGCTCGATGAGGCTCTTTGAGCCTTTCCAACTGCCTTCAAGACTCGTAGCGATCGGCACTTCACATTGTCGACTATTTAATGGTAAGTCTTTTCATTTATTAGTCAACCTTGAGCATAAACCATTATGGGCGATGAAGCTACTAAATATAGATGCTAGTGTTATAGCTTTTGGAAGAAAGTACCAAATACTAGAGTTGGAGGATTACAGGTTCCATACATTCGAAAGCGCACTATTATATAAAGAAAAAGATAATAATGCAAAGGTGCTGGTAAAGTTCATGCCATGAGTTCTTACTCAATTCGATGACCCTCTCTCGGTCATAAGAAATCGGGGTACTCACTTTCAAAGTATTGTCAAATGAGTTTTCAAACTAACTAGAATAAGTCATTTATTGATCATCGCTTGCCACCCACATGCAATTAGTCTGGAGGAAGTGACGAATCATGAGCTCGATCTAATTCTTGGAAAGACGATCGATCAATCTCTAAGGAATTGGTCAATAAAGCTCGATGAGGCTCTTTGGGCCTTTCGACCTGACTTCAAGACTCGTAGCGATCGACACTTCATATTGTCGACTATTTAATGGTAAGTCTTGTCATTTATACGTCAACCTTGAGCATAAACCATTATGGGCGATGAAGCTACTAAATATAGATGCTAGTGTTACAGCTTTAGAAAGAAAGTAGCAAATACTAGAGTTGGAGGAGTACAGGTTCCATGCATTTGAAAGCGCACTATTATATAAAGAGGATTGCAATGATGCTAAGGTGCTGGTGAAGTTCATGCCATGAGTTCTCACTAAATTCGACGACTCTCTCTCGGTCATAAGCAATCGGGGTACTCACATTCAAAGTATTCTCAAATGACGTTTCAAACTAAATAAGATAACTCATTTATTGATCATCGCATGCCACGCATATGCAATTAGTGTGGAGGAAGTGCGAATCATTAGCTCGAGCTGATTCCTGGAAAGACGATCGATCAATCTCTAAGGAATTGGTCAATCAATCTCTTTGGGCCTTTCCAACTGCCTTCAAGACGCGTAGCGATCGGCACTTCACCTTGTCGACTATTTAATGGTAAGTCTTGTCACTTATCACTCAACCTTGAGCATAAACCATTATGGAGGATGAAGCTACTAAATATAGATGCTATTGTTACAACATTAGAAAGAAAGTACCAAATACTAGAGTTGGAGGAGTACAGGTTCCATGCATTCGAAAGCGCACTATTATATAAAGAGAAAGGTACCGATGCTAAGGTTCTAGTAAAGTTCATGCCTTGAGTTCTCACTCAATTCAACGACCCTCTCTCGGTCATAAGGAATCGGGGTACTCACTTTCAGAGTATTATCAAATGAGTTTTCAAACTAACTAGCATAAGTCATTTATTGATCATCGCTTGCCACCCACATGCAATTATTCTTGGGGAAGTGACGAATCATGAGCTCGAGCTAATTGTTGGAAAGACGATCGATCAATCTCTAAAGAATTGGTCAATCAAGCTTTATGAGGCTCTTTGGGCCTTTCCAACTGCCTTCAAGACTCAAGCGATCGACACTTCACATTGTCGACTATTTAATGGTAAGTCTTGTCATTCATACGTCAACCTTGAGCATAAACCATTATGGGCGTGAAGCGACTAAATATGGATGCTAGTCTTACATCTTTAGAAAGAAAGTACCAACTACTAGAGGTTGAGGAGTACAAGTTCCATGCATTCGAAAGCGCAATATTATATAAAGAGAAAGGTAATGATGCTACAGTGCTGGTAAAGTTCATTCCATGAGTTCTCACTCAATTCGACGACCCTCTCTCGGTCATAAGGAATCGGGGTATTCACTTTCAGAGTATTATCAAATGAGTTTTCAAACTAACTAGCATAAGTCATTTATTGATCATCGCTTGCCACCCACATGCAATTATTCTTGAGGAAGTGACGAATCATGAGCTCGAGCTAATTGTTGGAAAGACGATCGATCAATCTCTAAGGAATTGGTCAATCAAGCTCTATGAGGCTCTTTGGACCTTTCCAACTGCCTTCAAGACTCGTAGCGATCGGAACTTCACATTGTCGACTATTTAATGGTAAGTTTTGTCATTTATCAGTCACCCTTGAGCATAAACCATTATGGGCGATGAAGCTACTAAATATAGATGCTAGTGTTACAGCTTTAGAAAGAAAGTACCAAATACTAGAGTTGGAGGAGTACAGGTTCCATGCATTTGAAAGCGCACTATTATATAAAGAGAAAGGTACTGATGCTAAGGTTCTAGTAAAGTTCATGCCATGAATTCTCACTCATTTCGACGACCCTCTCTTGATCATAAGCAATTGGGGTAGTCACCTTCAGAGTATTGTCAAATGAGTTTTCAAACTAACTAGAATAAGTCATTTATTGATCATCGCTTGCCACCCACATGCAATTATTCTGGAGGAAGTGACGAATAATGAGCTCGGGCTAATTCTTGGAAAGAAGATCGATCAATCTCTGAGGAATTGGTCAATCATGCGTGATGAGGCTCTTTGGGCCTTTCCAACTGCCTTCAACACTCGTATCGATCGGCACTTCCCCTTGTCAACTATTTAATGGTAAGTCTTGTCATTCATACGGCAACCTTGAGCGTAAACCATTATGGGCAATGAAGCGACTAAATATGGATGCTAGTCTTACATCTTTAGAAAGAAAGTACCAACTACTAGAGGTTAAGGAGTACAGGTTCCATGCATTCGAAAGCGCAATATTATATAAGGAGAAAGGTAATGATGCTAAGGTGCTGGTAAAGTTCATGCCATGAGTTCTCACTCAATTCGACGACCCTCTCTCGGTCATAAGGAATCGGGGTACTCACTTTCAGAGTATTATCAAATGAGTTTTCAAACTAACTAGCATAAGTCATTTATTGATCATCGCTTGCCACCCACATGCAATTATTCTTGGGGAAGTGACGAATCATGAGCTCGAGCTAATTGTTGGAAAGACGATCGATCAATCTCTAAAGAATTGGTCAATCAAGCTCTATGAGGCTCTTTGGGCCTTTCCAACTGCCTTCAAGACTCATAGCGATCGACACTTCACATTGTCGACTATTTAATGGTAAGTCTTGTCATTCATACGTCAACCTTGAGCATAAACCATTATGGGCGATGAAGCGACTAAATATGGATGCTAGTCTTACATCTTTAGAAAGAAAGTACCAACTACTAGAGGTTGAGGAGTACAAGTTCCATGCATTCGAAAGCGCAATATTATATAAAAAGAAAGGTAATGATGCTACGGTGCTGGTAAAGTTCATTCCATGAGTTCTCACTCAATTCGACGACCCTCTCTCGGTCATAAGGAATCGGGGTATTCACTTTCAGAGTATTATCAAATGAGTTGTCAAACTAACTAGCATAAGTCATTTATTGATCATCGCTTGCCACCCACATGCAATTATTCTTGAGGAAGTGACGAATCATGAGCTCGAGCTAATTGTTGGAAAGACGATCGATCAATCTCTAAGGAATTGGTCAATCAAGCTCTATGAGGCTCTTTGGACCTTTCCAACTGCCTTCAAGACTCGTAGCGATCGGAACTTCACATTGTCGACTATTTAATGGTAAGTCTTGTCATTTATCAGTCACCCTTGAGCATAAACCATTATGGGCGATGAAGCTACTAAATATAGATGCTAGTGTTACAGCTTTAGAAAGAAAGTACCAAATACTAGAGTTGGAGGAGTACGGGTTCCATGCATTTGAAAGCGCACTATTATATAAAGAGAAAGGTACTGATGCTAAGGTTCTGGTAAAGTTCATGCCATGAATTCTCACTCATTTCGACGACCCTCTCTTGATCATAAGCAATTGGGGTAGTCACCTTCAGAGTATTGTCAAATGAGTTTTCAAACTAACTAGAATAAGTCATTTATTGATCATCGCTTGCCACCCACATGCAATTATCTCGAGGAAGTGACGAATAATGAGCTCGGGCTAATTCTTGGAAAGAAGATCGATCAATCTCGAGGAATTGGTCAATCATGCGTGATGAGGCTCTTTGGGCCTTTCCAACTGCCTTCAACACTCGTATCGATCGGCACTTCCCCTTGTCAACTATTTAATGGTAAGTCTTGTCATTCATACGGCAACCTTGAGCATAAACCATTATGGGCAATGAAGCGACTAAATATGGATGCTAGTCTTACATCTTTAGAAAGAAAGTACCAACTACTAGAGGTTAAGGAGTACAGGTTCCATGCATTCAAAAGCGCAATATTATATAAGGAGAAAGGTAATGATGCTAAGGTGCTGGTAAAGTTCATGCCATGAGTTCTCACTCAATTCGACGACCCTCTCTCGGTCACAAGGAATCGGGGTACTCACTTTCAGAGTATTATCAAATGAGTTTCAAACTAACTAGCATAAGTCATTTATTGATCATTACTTGCCACCCACATGCAATTATTCTTGGGGAAGTCACGAATCATGAGCTCGAGCTAATTGTTGGAAAGACGATCGATCAATCTCTAAGGAATTGGTCAATCAAGCTCTATGAGGCTCTTTGGGCCTTTCCAACTGCCTTCAAGACTCATAGCGATCGACACTTCACATTGTCGACTATTTAATGGTAAGTCTTGTCATTCATACGTCAACCTTGAGCATAAACCATTATGGGCGATGAAGCGACTAAATATGGATGCTAGTCTTACATCTTTAGAAAGAAAGTACCAACTACTAGAGGTTGAGGAGTACAAGTTCCATGCATTCGAAAGCGCAATATTATATAAAGAGAAAGGTAATGATGCTACGGTGCTGGTAAAGTTTATTCCATGAGTTCTCACTCAATTCAACGACCCTCTCTCGGTCATAAGGAATCGGGGTATTCACTTTCAGAGTATTATCAAATGAGTTTTCAAACTAACTAGCATAAGTCATTTATTGATCATCGCTTGCCACCCACATGCAATTATTCTTGAGGAAGTGACGAATCATGAGCTCGAGCTAATTGTTGGAAAGACGATCGATCAATCTCTAAGGAATTGGTCAATCAAGCTCTATGAGGCTCTTTGGACCTTTCCAACTGCCTTCAAGACTCGTAGCGATCGGAACTTCACATTGTCGACTATTTAATGGTAAGTCTTGTCATTTATCGTCAACCTTGAGCATAAACCATTATGGGCGATGAAGCTACTAAATATAGATGCTAGTGTTACAGCTTTAGAAAGAAAGTACCAAATACTAGAGTTGGAGGAGTACAGGTTCCATGCATTTGAAAGCGCACTATTATATAAAGAGAAAGGTACTGATGCTAAGGTGCTGGTAAAGTTCATGCTATGAAGTTCTCACTCATTTCAACGACCCTCTCTCGGTCATAAGCAATCGGGGTACTCACCTTCAGAGTATTGTCAAATGAGTTTTCAAACTAACTAGAATAAGTCATTTATTGATCATCGCTTGCCACCCACATGCAATTATTCTGGAGGAAGTGACGAATCATGAGCTCGAGCTAATTCTTGGAAAGACGATCTATCAATCTCTAAGGAATTGGTCAATCAAGCGTTGATGAGGCTCTTTGGGCCTTTCCAATCGCCTTCAAGACTCGTATCGATCGGTACTTCACATTGTCGACTATTTAATGGTAAGTCTTGTCATTTATCGGCAACCTTGAGCATAAACCATTATGGGCGATGAAGCTACTAAATATAGATGCTAGTGCTTACATCTTTAGAAAGAAAGTACCAAATACTAGAGTTGGAGGAGTACAGGTTCCATGCATTCGAAAGCGCACTATTATATAAAGAGAAAGGCAATGATGCTAAGGTGCTGGTAAAGTTCATGCCATGAGTTCTCACTCAATTCGACGACCCTCTCTCGGTCATAAGCAATCGGGGTACTCACTTTCAGAGTATTGTCAAATGAGTTTTCAAACTAACTAGAATAAGTCATTTATTGATCATCGCTTGCCACCCACATGCAATTAGTCTCGAGGAAGTGACGAATCATGAGCTCGAGCTAATTCTTGGAAAGACGATCGATCAATCTCTAAGGAATTGGTCAATCAAGCTCGATGAGGCTCTTTGGGCCTTTCCAACTGCCTTCAAGACTCGTATCGATCGGCACTTCACATTGTCGACTATTTAATGGTAAGTCTTGTCATTTATACGTCAACCTTGAGCATAAACCATTATGGGCGATGAAGCGACTAAATATGGATGCTAGTCTTACATCTTTAGAAAGAAAGTACCAAATACTTAGAGTTGGAGGAGTACAAGTTCCATGCATTCGAAAGCGCACTATTATATAAAGAGAAAGGTAATGATGCTAAGGTGCCGGTAAAGTTCATGCCATGAGTTCTCACTAAATTCGACGACCCTCTCTCGGTCATAAGCAATCGGGGTACTCACTTTCGCAGTATTGTCAAATGAGTTTTCAAACTAACTAGAATAACTCATTTATTGATCATCGCTTGCAACCCACATGCAATTAGTCTCGAGGAAGTGACGAATCATGAGCTCGGAGCTAATTCTTGGAAAGAAGATCGATCAATCTCCGAGGAATTGGTCAATCAAGCTCGATGAGGCTCTTTGGGCCTTTCCAATCGCCTTCAAGACTCGTATCGATCGGCACTTCACCTTGTCGACTATTTAATGGTAAGTCTTGTCATTCATACGTCAACCATGAGCATAAACCATTATGGGCGATGAAGCGACTAAATATGGATGCTAGTCTTACATCTTTAGAAAGAAAGTACCAAATACTAGAGTTGGAGGAGTACAGGTTCCATGCATTCGAAAGCGCACTATTATATAAAGAGAAAGGTAATGATGCTAAGGTGCTGGTAAAGTTCATGCCATGAGTTCTCACTCAATTCGATGACCCTCTCTCGGTCATAAGCAATCGGGGTACTCACTTTCAGAGTATTTTCAAATGAGTTTTCAAACTAACTAGAATAACTCATTTATTGATCATCGCTTGCACACCCACATGCAATTAGTCTCGAGGAAGTGACGAATCATGAGCTCGAGCTAATTCTTGGAAAGACGATCGATCAATCTCTAAGGAATTGGTCAATCAAGCTCGATGAGGCTCTTTGGGCCTTTCCAACCGCCTTCAAGACTCGTAGCGATCGGCACTTCACATTGTCGACTATTTAATGGTATGTCTTGTCATTTATACGTCAACCTTGAGCATAAACCATTATGGGCGATGAAGCTACTAAATATGGATGCTAGTGTTACATCTTTAGAAAGAAAGTACCAAATACTAGAGTTGGAGGAGTACAAGGTTCCATGCATTCGAAAGCGCACTATTATATAAAGAGAAAGGTAATGATGCTAAGGTGCTTGGTAAAGTTCATGCCATGAGTTCTCACTCAATTCGATGACCCTCTCTCGGTCATAAGCAATCGGGGTACTCACTTTCGAGTATTTTCAAATGAGTTTTCAAACTAACTAGAATAAGTCATTTATTGATCATCGCTTGCCACCCACATGCAATTAGTCTCGGAGGAAGTGACGAATCATGAGCTCGAGCTAATTCTTGGAAAGACGATCGATCAATCTCTAAGGAATTGGTCAATCAAGCTCGATGAGGCTCTTTGGGCCTTTCCAACTGCCTTCAAGACTCGTAGCGATCGGCACTTCACATTGTCGACTATTTAATGGTATGTCTTGTCATTTATACGTCAACCTTGAGCATAAACCATTATGGGCGATGAAGCGACTAAATATGGATGCTAGTCTTACAGCTTTAGAAAGAAAGTACCAACTACTGGAGTTGGAGGAGTACAGGTTCCATGCATTCGAAAGCGCACTATTATATAAAGAGAAAGGTAATGATGCTAAGGTGCTGGTAAAGTTCATGCCATGAGTTCTCACTCAATTCGACGACCCTCTCTCGGTCATAAGCAATCGGGGTACTCACTTTCAGAGTATTGTCAAATGAGTTTTCAAACTAACTAGAATAAGTCATTTATTGATCATCGCTTGCCACCCACATGCAATTAGTCCCGAGGAAGTGACGAATCATGAGCTCGAGCTAATTCTTGGAAAGACGATCGATCAATCTCTAAGGAATTGGTCAATCAAGCTCGATGAGGCTCTTTGGGCCTTTCCAACCGCCTTCAAGACTCGTAGCGATCGGCACTTCACATTGTCGACTATTTAATGGTATGTCTTGTCATTTATCGTCAACCTTGAGCATAAACCATTATGGGCGATGAAGCTACTAAATATAGATGCTAGTGTTACATCTTTAGAAAGAAAGTACCAAATACCAGAGTTGGAGGAGTACAGGTTCCATGCATTCGAAAGCGCAATATTATATAAAGAGAAAGGTAATGATGCTAAGGTGCTGGTAAAGTTCATGCCATGAGTTCTCACTCAATTCGATGACCCTCTCTCGGTCATAAGCAATCGGGGTACTCACTTTCAGAGTATTGTCAAATGAGTTTTCAAACTAACTAGAATAAGTCATTTATTGATCATCGCTTGCAACCCACATGCAATTAGTCTCGGAGGAAGTGACGAATCATGAGCTCGAGCTAATTCTTGGAAAGACGATCGATCAATCTCTAAGGAATTGGTCAATCAAGCTCGATGAGGCTCTTTGGGCCTTTCCCACTCGCCTTCAAGACTCGTAGCGATCGGCACTTCACATTGTCGACTATTTAATGGTATGTCTTGTCATTTATCAGTCAACCTTGAGCATAAACCATTATGGGCGATGAAGCTACTAAATATAGATGCTAGTGTTACAGCTTTAGAAAGAAAGTACCAAATACTAGAGTTGGAGGAGTACAGGTTCCATGCATTCGAAAGCGCACTATTATATAAAGAGAAAGGTAATGATGCTAAGGTTCTGGTAAAGTTCATGCCATGAGTTCTCACTCAATTCGATGACCCTCTCTCGGTCATAAGCAATCGGGGTACTCACTTTCGGAGTATTGTCAAATGAGTTTTCAAACTAACTAGAATAAGTCGTTTATTGATCATCGCTTGCAACCCACATGCAATTAGTCTCGAGGAAGTGACGAATCATGAGCTCGAGCTAATTCTTGGAAAGACGATCCATCAATCTCTAAGGAATTGGTCAATAAAGCTTGATGAGGCTCTTTGGGCCTTTCCAACTGCCTTCAAGACTCGTAGCGATCGGTACTTCACATTGTCGACTATTTAATGGTATGTCTTGTCATTTATCAGTCAACCTTGAGCATAAACCATTATGGGCGATGAAGCTACTAAATATAGATGCTAGTGTTACATCTTTAGAAAGAAAGTACCAAATACTAGAGTTGGAGGAGTATAGGTTCCATGCATTCGAAAGCGCACTATTATATAAAGAGAAAGGTAATGATGATAAGGTTCTGGTAAAGTTCATGCCATGAGTTCTCACTAAATTCGACCCTCTCTCGGTCATAAGCAATCGGGGTACTCACTTTCAGAGTATTGTCAAATGAGTTTTCAAACTAACTAGAATAAGTCGTTTATTGATCATCGCTTGCAACCCACATGCAATTAGTCTCGAGGAAGTGACGAATCATGAGCTCGAGCTAATTCTTGGAAAGACGATCCATCAATCTCTAAGGAATTGGTCAATAAAGCTTGATGAGGCTCTTTGGGCCTTTCCAAGTGCCTTCAAGACTCGTAGCGATCGGTACTTCACATTGTCGACTATTTAATGTATGTCTTGTCATTTATCAGTCAACCTTGAGCATAAACCATTATGGGCGATGAAGCTACTAAATATAGATGCTAGTGTTACATCTTTAGAAAGAAAGTACCAAATACTAGAGTTGGAGGAGTATAGGTTCCATGCATTCGAAAGCGCACTATTATATAAAGAGAAAGGTAATGATGCTAAGGTTCTGGTAAAGTTCATGCCATGAGTTCTCACTCAATTCGATGACCCTCTCTCGGTCATAAGCAATCGGGGTACTCACTTTCAGAGTATTGTCAAATGAGTTTTCAAACTAACTAGAATAAGTCGTTTATTGATCATCGCTTGCAACCCACATGCAATTAGTCTCGAGGAAGTGACGAATCATGAGCTCGAGCTAATTCTTGGAAAGACGATCCATCAATCTCTAAGGAATTGGTCAATAAAGCTTGATGAGGCTCTTTGGGCCTTTCCAACCGCCTTCAAGACTCGTAGCGATCGGTACTTCACATTGTCGACTATTTAATGTATGTCTTGTCATTTATCGTCAACCTTGAGCATAAACCATTATGGGCGATGAAGCTACTAAATATAGATGCTAGTGTTACATCTTTAGAAAGAAAGTACCAAATACTAGAGTTGGAGGAGTATAGGTTCCATGCATTCGAAAGCGCACTATTATATAAAGAGAAAGGCAATGATGCTAAGGTGCTGGTAAAGTTCATGCCATGAGTTCTCACTCAATTCGATGACCCTCTCTCGGTCATAAGCAATCGGGGTACTCACTTTCAGAGTATTGTCAAATGAGTTTTCAAACTAACTAGAATAAGTCGTTTATTGATCATCGCTTGCAACCCACATGCAATTAGTCTCGAGGAAGTGACGAATCATGAGCTCGAGCTAATTCTTGGAAAGACGATCCATCAATCTCTAAGGAATTGGTCAATAAAGCTTGATGAGGCTCTTTGGGCCTTTCCAACTCGCCTTCAAGACTCGTAGCGGATCGGTACTTCACATTGTCGACTATTTAATGTATGTCTTGTCATTTATCAGTCAACCTTGAGCATAAACCATTATGGGCGATGAAGCTACTAAATATAGATGCTAGTGTTACATCTTTAGAAAGAAAGTACCAAATACTAGAGTTGGAGGAGTATAGGTTCCATGCATTCGAAAGCGCACTATTATATAAAGAGAAAGGCAATGATGCTAAGGTTCTGGTAAAGTTCATGCCATGAGTTCTCACTCAATTCGATGACCCTCTCTCGGTCATAAGCAATCGGGGTACTCACTTTTAGAGTATTGTCAAATGAGTTTTCAAACTAACTAGAATAAGTCGTTTATTGATCATCGCTTGCAACCCACATGCAATTAGTCTCGAGGAAGTGACGAATCATGAGCTCGAGCTAATTCTTGGAAAGACGATCCATCAATCTCTAAGGAATTGGTCAATAAAGATTGATGAGGCTCTTTGGGCCTTTCCAACTGCCTTCAAGACTCGTAGCGATCGGTACTTCACATTGTCGACTATTTAATGTATGTCTTGTCATTTATCAGTCAACCTTGAGCATAAACCATTATGGGCGATGAAGCTACTAAATATAGATGCTAGTGTTACATCTTTAGAAAGAAAGTACCAAATACTAGAGTTGGAGGAGTATAGGTTCAATGCATTCGAAAGCGCACTATTATATAAAGAGAAAGGCAATGATGCTAAGGTGCTGGTAAAGTTCATGCCATGAGTTCTCACTCAATTCGATGACCCTCTCTCGGTCATAAGCAATCGGGGTACTCACTTTTAGAGTATTGACAAATGAGTTTTCAAACTAACTAGAATAAGTCGTTTATTGATCATCGCTTGCAACCCACATGCAATTAGTCTCGAGGAAGTGACGAATCTTGAGCTCGAGCTAATTCTTGGAAAGACGATCCATCAATCTCTAAGGAATTGGTCAATAAAGCTTGATGAGACTCTTTGGGCCTTTCCAACTGCCTTCAAGACTCGTAGCGATCGGTACTTCACATTGTCGAATATTTAATGTATGTCTTGTCGTTTATCAGTCAACCTTGAGCATAAACCATTATGGGCGATGAAGCTACTAAATATAGATGCTAGTGTTACAGCTTTAGAAAGAAAGTACCAACTACTAGAGTTGGAGGAATACAAGTTCCATGCATTCGAAAGCACAATATTATATAAAGAGAAAGGCAATGATGCTAAGGTACTGGTAAAGTTCATGCCATGAGTTCTCACTCAATTCGACGACCCTCTCTCGGTCATAAGCAATCGGGGTACTCACTTTTACAGTATAGTCAAATGAGTTTTCAAACTAACTAGAATAAGTCGTTTATTGATCATCGCTTGCAACCCACATGCAATTAGTCTCGAGGAAGTGAGGAATCATGAGCTCGAGCTAATTCTTGGAAAGACGATCCATCAATCTCTAAGGAATTGGTCAATAAAGCTTGATGAGACTCTTTGGGCCTTTCCAACTTCCTTCAAGACTCGTAGCGGTCGGTACTTCACATTGTCGAATATTTAATGTATGTCTTGTCATTTATCAGTCAACCTTGAGCATAATCCATGATGGGAGATGAAGCTACTAAATATAGATGCTAGTGTTACAGCTTTAGAAAGAAAGTACCTACTACTAGAGTTGGAGGAGTACAGGTTTCATGCATTCGAAAGCACAATATTATATAAAGAGAAAGGTAATGATGCTAAGGTGCTGGTAAAGTTCATGCCATGAGTTCTCACTCAATTCGATGACCCTCTCTCGGTCATAAGCAATCGGGGTACTCACTTTCAGAGTATTTTCAAACGTGGTTTCAAACTAACTAGAATAACTCATTTATTGATCATCGCTTGCCACACACATGCAATTAGTATGGACAAAGTGACGAATCTTGAGCTCGGGCTAATTCTTCGAAAGACGAACGATCAATCTCTGAGGAATTGGTCAATCAAGCTCGATCAGGCTCTTTGGGCCTTTCCAACTGCCTTCAAGACTCGTATTGATCGGAACTTCACCTTGTGAACTATTTAATGGTAAGTCTTTTCATTTATACGTCAACCTTGAGTATAAACCATTATGGGCGATGAAGCGACTAAATATGGATGCTAGTCTTACATCTTTAGAAAGAAGGTACTAAATACTAGAGTTGGAGGAGTACAGATTCCATGCATTCGAAAGCGCACTATTTTATAAAGAGAAAGGTAATGATGATAAGGTTCTGGTAAAGTTCATGCCATGAGTTCTCACTAAATTAACCGACCCTCTCTCGGTCATATGCAATCGGGGTACTCACTTTCAAAGTATTTTCAAATGAGTTTTAAAACTAACTAGAATAACTCATTTATTGATCATCCATTGCCACCCACATGCAATTAGTCTGGACAAAGTGACGAATCATGAGCTCGAGCTAATTCTTGGAAAGATGATCGATCAATCTCTAAAGAATTGGTCAATAAAGCTTGATGAGGCTCTTTGGGCCTTTCTAACTACCTTCAAGACTCGTAGCGATCGACACTTCACATTGTCGACTATTTAATGTATGTCTTGTCATTTATCAGTCAACCTTGAGCATAAACCATTATGGGCGATGAAGCTACTAAATATAGATGCTAGTGTTACAGCTTTAGAAAGAAAGTACCAAATACTAGAGTTGGAGGAGTACAGGTTCCATGCATTCGAAAGCGCACTATTATATAAAGAGAAAGGTAATGATGCTAAGGCTCTAGTAAAGTTCATGCCATGAGTTGTCACTGAATTCGACGACCCTCTCTCGGTCATATGCAATCGGGGTACTCACTTTCAAAGTATTTTCATATGAGTTTTCAAAATAACTAGAATAACTCATTTATTGATCATCGATTGCCAGCCACATGCAATTAGTTTGGATAAAGTGACGAATCTTTAGCTCGGGCTAATTCTTGGAAAGACGATCAATCAATCTCTGAGGAATTGGTCAATCAAGCTCGATGAGGCTCTTTGGGCCTTTCCAACTTCCTTCAAGACTCGTATCGATCGGCACTTCACCTTGTAAACTATTTAATGGTAAGTCTTGTCATTTATACGTCAACCTTGAGTATAAACCATTATGGGCGATGAAGCGACTAAATATGGATGCCAGTCTTACATCTTTAGAAAGAAAGTACAAAATACTAGTGTTGGAGGAGTACAGATTCCATGCATTCGAAAGCGTACTATTTTATAAAGAGAAAGGTAATGATGATAAGGATCTGGTAAAGTTCATGCCATGAGTTCTCACTAAATTCGACGACCCTCTCTCGGTCATATGCAATCGGGGTACTTACTTTAAAAGTATTTTCAAATGAATTTTCCAAATAACTAGAATAATTCATTTATTGATCATCGCTTGCCACCCACATGAAATTAGTCTGGAGGAAGTGACGAATCATGAGCTCGGGCTAATTTTATGAAAGAAGATCGATCAATCTTTGAGGAATTGGTCAATCAAGCTCGATGAGGCTCTTTGGGCCTTTCCAACACCCTTCAAGAGTCGTATGGATCGGCACTTCACCTTGTCAACTATTTAATGGTAAGTCTTGTCATTCATACGTCAATCTTGAGCATAAACCATTATGGGCGATGAAGCTACTAAATATAGATGCTAGTGTTACAGCTTTAGAAAGAACGTACCAAATACTAGAGTTGGAGGAGTACAGGTTCCATGCATTCGAAAGCGCACTATTATATAAAGAGAAAGGTACTGATGCTAATGTTCTAGTAAAGTTCATGCCATGAGTTCTCACTAAATTCCACGACCCTCTCTCGGTCATATGCAATCGGGGTACTCACTTTCAAAGTATTTTCAAATAAGTTTTCAAACTAACTAGAATAAGTCGTTTATTGATCATCGCTTGCAACCCACATGAAATTAGTCTCGAGGAAGTGACGAATCATGAGCTCGAGCTAATTCTTGGAAAGACGATCCATCAATCTCTAAGGAATTGGTCAATAAAGCTCGATGAGGCTCTTTTGGCCTTTCCAACTGCCTTCAAGACTCGTAGCGATCGGTACTTCACATTGTCGAATATTTAATGGTAAGTCTTGTCATTTATACGTCAACCTTGAGTATAAACCATTATAGGCGATGAAGCGACTAAATATGGATGCTAGTCTTACATCTTTAGAAAGAAAGGTAATGATGATAAGGATCTGGTAAAGTTCATGCCATGAGTTCTCACTAAATTCGACGACCCTCTCTCGGTCATATGCAATCGGGGTACTTACTTTAAAAGTATTTTCAAATGAGTTTTAAAAATAACTATAATAATTCATTTATTGATCATCGCTTGCCACCCACATGAAATTAGTCTGGAGGAAGTGACGAATCATGAGCTCGGGCTAATTTTATGAAAGAAGATCGATCAATCTTTGAGGAATTGGTCAATCGAGCTCGATGAGGCTCTTTGGGCCTTTCCAACACCCTTCAAGACTCGTATGGATCGGCACTTCACCTTGTCAACTATTTAATGGTAAGTCTTGTCATTCATACGTCAACCTTGAGCATAAACCATTATGGGCGATGAAGCTATTAAATATAGATGCTAGTGTTACAGCTTTAGAAAGAAAGTACCAACTACTAGAGTTGGAGGAGTACAGGTTCTATGCATTCGAAAGCACAATATTATATAAAGAGAAAGGTAATGATGCTAAGGTACTGGTAAAGTTCATGCCATGAGTTCTCACTCAATTCGATGACCCTCTCTCGGTCATAAGCAATCAGGGTACTCACTTTCAGAGTATTTTCAAACGAGGTTTCAAACTAACTAGAATAACTCATTTATTGATCATCGCTTGCCACCCACATGCAATTAGTCTGGAGGAAGTGACGAATCATGAGCTCAAGCTAATTGTTGGAAAGATGATCGATCAATCTCTAAGGAATTGGTCAATAAAGCTCGATGAGGCTCTTTGGGCCTTTCGACCTGCCTTCAAGACTCGAAGCGATCGCCACTTCACATTGTCAACTATTTAATGGTAAGTCTTGTCGTTTATCAGACAACCTTGAGCATAAACCATTATGGGCGATGAAGCTACTAAATATAGATGCTAGTGTTACAGCTTTAGAAAGAAAGTACCAACTACTAGAGTTGGAGGAGTACAGGTTCTATGCATTCGAAAGCACAATATTATATAAAGAGAAAGGTAATGATGCTAAGGTCTTGGTGAAGTTCATGCCATGAGTTCTCACTCAATTCGACGACTCTCTCTCGGTCATAAGCAATCGGGGTACTCACATTCAGAGTAGTTTCAAACGAGGTTTCAAACTAACTAGAATAACTCATTTATTGATCATCGCTTGCCACCCACATGCAATTAGTCTGGACAAAGTGACGAATCAAGAGCTCGAGCTAATTCTTGGAAAGACGATCGATCAATCTCCAAAGAATTGGTCAACCAAGCTCGATGAGGCTCTTTGGGCCTTTCCAACTGCCATCAAGACTCGTATCGATCGACACTTCACCTTGTCGACTATTTAATGGTAAGTCTTGTCGTTTATCAGTCAACCCTGAGCATAAACCATTATGGGCGATGAAGCTAATAAATATAGATGCTAGTGTTACAGCTTTAGAAAGAAAGTACCAAATACTAGAGTTGGAGGAGTACAAGTTCCATGCATTCGAAAGCGCACTATTACATAAAGAGAAAGGTAATGATGCTAAGGTGCAAGTAAAGTTCATGCCATGAGTTCTCACTCAATTCGATGACCCTCTCTCGGTCATAAGCAATCGGGGTACTCAGTTTCAGAGTATTGTCAAATGAGTTTTCAAACTAACTAGAATAAGTCATTTATTGATCATCGCTTGCCACCCACATGCAATTAGTCTGGAGGAAGTGACGAATCATGAGCTCAAGCTAATTGTTGGAAAGACGATCGATCAATCTCTAAGGAATTGGTCAATAAAGCTCGATGAGGCTCTTTGGGCCTTTCGACCTGCCTTCAAGACTCGTAGCGATCGCCACTTCACATTGTCGACTATTTAATGGTAAGTCTTGTCGTTTATCAGTCAACCTTGAGCATAAACCATTATGGGCGATGAAGCTACTAAATATAGATGCTAGTGTTACAGCTTTAGAAAGAAAGTACCAACTACTAGAGTTGGAGGAGTACAGGTTCTATGCATTCGAAAGCACAATATTATATAAAGAGAAAGGTAATGATGCTAAGGTGCTGGTGAAGTTCATGCCATGAGTTCTCACTCAATTCGACGACCCTCTCTCGGTCATAAGCAATCGGGGTACTCACTTTCGGAGTATTTTCAAACGAGTTTTCAAACTAACTAGAATAACTCATTTATTGATCATCGCTTGCCACCCACATGCAATTACTCTGGACAAAGTGACGAATCATGAGCTCGAGCTAATTGTTGGAAAGACGATCGATCAATCTCCAAGGAATTGGTCAATAAAGCTCGATGAGGCTCTTTGGGCCTTTCCAACTCGCCTTCAAGACTCGTAGCGATCGCCACTTCACATTGTCGACTATTTAATGGTAAGTCTTGTCGTTTATCAGTCAACCCTGAGCATAAACCATTATGGGCGATGAAGCTAATAAATATAGATGCTAGTGTTACAGCTTTAGAAAGAAAGTACCAAATACTAGAGTTGGAGGAGTACAAGTTCCATGCATTCGAAAGCACAATATTATATAAAGAGAAAGGTAATGATGCTAAGGTGCAAGTAAAGTTCATGCCATGAGTTCTCACTCAATTCGATGACCCTCTCTCGGTCATAAGCAATCGGGGTACTCAGTTTCAGAGTATTGTCAAATGAGTTTTCAAACTAACTAGAATAAGTCATTTATTGATCATCGCTTGCCACCCACATGCAATTACTCTAGACGAAGTGACGAATCATGAGCTCAAGCTAATTGTTGGAAAAACGATCGATCAATCCCTAAGGAATTGGTCAATAAAGCTCGATGAGGCTCTTTGGGCCTTTCGACCTGCCTTCAAGACTCGTAGCGATCGCCACTTCACATTGTCGACTATTTAATGGTAAGTCTTGTCGTTTATCAGTCAACCTTGAGCACAAACCATTATGGGCGATGAAGCTACTAAATATAGATGCTAGTGTTACAGCTTTAGAAAGAAAGTACCAACTACTAGAGTTGGAGGAGTACAGGTTCTATGCATTCGAAAGCACAATATTATATAAAGAAAAAGGTAATGATGCTAAGGTACTGGTAAAGTTCATGCCATGAGTTCTCACTCAATTCGATGACCCTCTCTCGGTCATAAGCAATCGGGGTATTCACTTTCAGAGTATTTTCAAACGAGTTTTCAAACTAACTAGAATAACTCATTTATTGATCATCGCTTGCCACCCACATGCAATTACTCTGGAGGAAGTGACGAATCATGAGCTCAAGCTAATTGTTGGAAAGACGATCGATCAATCTCTAAGGAATTGGTCAATAAAGCTCGATGAGGCTCTTTGGGCCTTTGGACTGCCTTCAAGACTCGTAGCGATCGCCACTTCACATTGTCGACTATTTAATGGTAAGTCTTGTCGTTTATCAGTCAACCTTGAGCATAAACCATTATGGGCGATGAAGCTACTAAATATAGATGCTAGTGTTACAGCTTTAGAAAGAAAGTACCAACTACTAGAGTTGGAGGAGTACAGGTTCTATGCATTCGAAAGCACAATATTATATAAAGAAAAAGGTAATGATGCTAAGGTACAGGTAAAGTTCATGCCATGAGTTCTCACTCAATTCGATGACCCTCTCTCGGTCATAAGCAATCGGGGTACTCACTTTCAGAGTATTTTCAAACGAGGTTTCAAACTAACTAGAATAACTCATTTATTGATCATCGCTTGCCACCCACATGCAATTACTCTGGAGGAAGTGACGAATCATGAGCTCAAGCTAATTGTTGGAAAGACGATCGATCAATCTCTAAGGAATTGGTCAATAAAGCTCGATGAGGCTCTTTGGGCCTTTCGACCTGCCTTCAAGACTCGAAGCGATCGCCACTTCACATTGTCAACTATTTAATGGTAAGTCTTGTCGTTTACCAGTCAACCTTGCATAAACCATTATGGGCGATGAAGCTACTAAATATAGATGCTAGTGTTACAGCTTTAGAAAGAAAGTACCAACTACTAGAGTTGGAGGAGTACAGGTTCTATGCTTTCGAAAGCACAATATTATATAAAGAGAAAGGTAATGATGCTAAGGTGCTGGTGAATTTCATGCCATGAGTTCTCACTCAATTCGACGACTCTCTCTCGGTCATAAGCAATCGGGGTACTCACATTCAGAGTAGTTTCAAACGAGGTTTCAAACTAACTAGAATAACTCATTTATTGATCATCGCTTACCACCCACATGCAATTAGTCTGGAGAAAGTGACGAATCTTGAGCTCGGGCTAATTCTTGGAAAGACGATCGATCAATCTCTGAGGAATTGGTCAATCAAGCTCGATGAGGCTCTTTGGGCCTTTCCAACTGCCTTCAAGACTCGTATCGATCGGCACTTCACCTTGTCAACTATTTAATGGTAAGTCTTGTCATTCATACGTCAACCTTGAGCATAAACCATTATGGGCGATGAAGCTACTAAATATAGATGCTAGTGTTACAGCTTTAGAAAGAAAGTACCAACTACTAGAGTTGGAGGAGTACAGGTTCCATGCATTCGAAAGCACAATATTATATAAAGAGAAAGGCAATATTGCTAAGGTGTTGGTAAAGTTCATGCCATGAGTTCTCACTCAATTCGATGACCCTCTCTCGGTCATAAGCAATCGGGGTACTCACTTTAAGAGTATTGTCAAATGAGTTTTCAAACTAACTAGAATAAGTCATTTATTGATCATCGCTTGCCACCCACATGCAAGTAGTCTGGAGGAAGTGACGAATCATGAGCTCGAGCTAATTCTTGGAAAGACGATCGATCAATCTCTAAGGAATTGGTCAATAAAGCTCGATGAGGCTCTTTGGGCCTTTCGACCTGCCTTCAAGACTCGTATCGATTGGCACTTCACCTTATGAACTATTTAATGGTAAGTCTGGTCATTTATACGTCAACAATGAGCATAAACCATTATGGGCGATGAAGCGACTAAATATGGATGCTAGTCTTACATCTTTAGAAAGAAGGTACCAAATACTAGAGTTGGAGGAGTACAGATTCCTTGCATTCGAAAGCGCACTATTTTATAAAGAGAAAGGTAATGATGATAAGGTTCTGGTAAAGTTCATGCCATGAGTTCTCGCTAAATTCCACGACCCTCTCTCGGTCATATGCAATCGGGGTACTCACTTTCAAAGTATTTTCAAATGAGTTTTAAAAATAACTAGAATAACTCATTTATTGATCATCGCTTTCCACCCACATGCAATTAGTCTGGAGGAAGTGACGAATCATGAGCTCGAGCTAATTCTTGGAAAGACGATCGATCAATCTCTGAGGAATTGGTCAATCAAGCTCGATGAGGCTCTTTGGGCCTTTCCAACTGCCTTCAAGACTCGTATCGATCGGCACTTCACCTTGTCAACTATTTAATGGTAAGTCTTGTCATTTATACGTCAACCTTGAGTATAAACCATTATGGGCGATGAAGCGACTAAATATGGATGCTAGTCTTACATCTTTAGAAAGAAAGTACCAACTACTAGAGTTGGAGGAGTACAGGTTCCATGCATTCGAAAGCACAATATTATATAAAGAGAAAGGTAATGATGCTAAGGTGTTGGTAAAGTTCATGCCATGAGTTCTCACTCAATTCGATGACCCTCTCTCGGTCATAAGCAATCGGGGTACTCACTTTAAGAGTATTGTCAAATGAGTTTTCAAACTAACTAGAATAAGTCATTTATTGATCATCGCTTGCCACCCACATGCAATTAGTCTGGAGGAAGTGACGAATCATGAGCTCGAGCTAATTCTTGGAAAGACGATCGATCAATCTCTAAGGAATTGGTCAATAAAGCTCGATGAGGCTCTTTGGGCCTTTCGAACTGCCTTCAAGACTCGTAGCGATCGACACTTCACATTGTCGACTATTTAATGGTAAGTCTTGTCATTTATCAGTCAACCTTGAGCATAAACCATTATGGGCGATGAAGCTACTAAATATAGATGCTAGTGTTACATCTTTAGAAAGAAAGTACCAAATACTAGAGTTGGAGGAGTATAGGTTCCATGCATTCGAAAGGGCACTATTATATAAAGAGAAAGGCAATGATGCTAAGGTGTTGGTAAAGTTCATGCCATGAGTTCTCACTAAATTCCACGACCCTCTCTCGGTCATATGCAATCGGGGTACTCACTTTCAGAGTATTGTCAAATGAGTTTTCAAACTAACTAGAATAATTCGTTTATTGATCATCGCTTGCAACCCACATGCAATTAGTCTCGAGGAAGTGACGAATCATGAGCTCGAGCTAATTCTTGGAAAGACGATCGATCAATCTCTAAGGAATTGGTCAATCAAGCTCGATGAGGCTCTTTGGGCCTTTCCAATCGCCTTCAAGACTCGTAGCGATCGGCACTTCACATTGTCGACTATTTAATGGTAAGTCTTGTCATTTATAGTCAACCTTGAGCATAAACCATTATGGGCGATGAAGCTACTAAATATAGATGCTAGTGTTAATCTTTAGAAAGAAAGTACCAAATACTAGAGTTGGAGGAGTACAGGTTCCATGCATTCGAAAGCGCACTATTATATAAAGAGAAAGGTAATGATGCTAAGGTGCTGGTAAAGTTCATGCCATGAGTTCTCACTCAATTCGATGACCCTCTCTCGGTCATAAGCAATCGGGGTACTCACTTTTAGAGTATTGTCAAATGAGTTTTCAAACTAACTAGAATAAGTCATTTATTGATCATCGCTTGCCACCCACATGCAATTAGTCTGGAGGAAGTGACGAATCATGAGCTCGAGCTAATTCTTGGAAAGACGATCGATCAATCTCTAAGGAATTGGTCAATCAAGCTCGATGAGGCTCTTTGGGCCTTTCCAACTGCCTTCAAGACTCGTAGCGATCGGCACTTCACATTGTCGACTATTTAATGGTAAGTCTTGTCATTTATTAGTCAACCTTGAGCATAAACCATTATGGGCGATGAAGCTACTAAATATAGATGCTAGTGTTACATCTTTAGAAAGAAAGTACCAAATACTAGAGTTGGAGGAGTACAGGTTCCATGCATTCGAAAGCGCACTATTATATAAAGAGAAAGGTACTGATGCTAAGGTTCTGCTGGTAAAGTTCATGCCATGAGTTCTCACTCAATTCGATGACCCTCTCTCGGTCATAAGCAATCGGGGTACTCACTTTAAAAGTATTTTCAAATGAGTTTTCAAACTAACTAGAATAAGTCATTTATTGATCATCGCTTGCCACCCACATGCAATTAGTCTCGGAGGAAGTGACGAATCATGAGCTCGAGCTAATTCTTGGAAAGACGATCGATCAATCTCTAAGGAATTGGTCAATCAAGCTCGATGAGGCTCTTTGGGCCTTTCCAACTCGCCTTCAAGACTCGTATCGATCGGCACTTCACCTTGTCGACTATTTAATGGTAAGTCTTGTCATTTATCGTCAACCTTGAGTATAAACCATTATGGGCGATGAAGCTACTAAATATGGATGCTAGTGTTACATCTTTAGAAAGAAAGTACCAAATACTAGAGTTGGAGGAGTACAGGTTCCATGCATTCGAAAGCGCACTATTATATAAAGAGAAAGGTAATGATGCTAAGGTTCTGGTAAAGTTCATGCCATGAGTTCTCACTCAATTCGACGACCCTCTCTCGGTCATAAGCAATCGGGGTACTCACTTTCAGAGTATTGTCAAATGAGTTTTCATACTAACTAGAATAAGTCGTTTATTGATCATCGCTTGCAACCCACATGCAATTAGTCTCGAGGAAGTGACGAATCATGAGCTCGAGCTAACTCTTGGAAAGACGATCGATCAATCTCTAAGGAATTGGACAATCAGGCTCGATGAGGCTCTTTGGGCCTTTCCAACTGCCTTCAAGACTCGTAGCGATCGGCACTTCACATTGTCGACTATTTATTGGTAAGTCTTTTCATTTATTAGTCAACCTTGAGCATAAACCATTATGGGCGATGAAGCTACTAAATATAGATGCTAGTGTTACAACTTTAGGAAGAAAGTACCAAATACTAGAGTTGGAGGAGTACAGGTTCCATACATTTGAAAGCGCACTATTATATAAAGAGAAAGGTAAAGATGATAAGGTTCTGGTAAAGTTCATGCCATGAGTTCTCACTAAATTCGACGACCCTCTCTCGGTCATATGCAATCGGGGTACTCACTTTAAAAGTATTGTCAAATGAGTTTTCAAAATAACTAGAATAACTCATTTATTGATCATCGCTTGCCACCCACATGCAATTAGTCTGGAGGAAGTGACGAATCTTGAGCTCTGGCTAATCCTTGGAAAGACGATCGATCAATCTCTGAGGAATTGGTCAATCAAGCTCGATGAGGCTCTTTGGGCCTTTCCAACTGCCTTCAAGACTCATATCGATCGGCACTTCACCTTTTGAACTATTTAATGGTAAGTCTTGTCATTTATACGTCAACCTTGAGTATAAACCATTATGGGCGATGAAGCGACTAAATATGGATGCTAGTCTTACATCTTTAGAAAGAAAGTACCAACTACTAGAGTTGGAGGAGTACGAGTTCCATGCATTCGAAAGCACAATATTATATAAAGAGAAAGGTAATGATGCTAAGGTGCCGGTAAAGTTCATGCCATGAGTTCTCACTCAATTCGATGACCCTCTCTCGGTCATAAGCAATCGGGGTACTCACTTTCGAGTATTTTCAAATGAGTTTTCAAACTAACTAGAATAAGTCATTTATTGATCATCGCTTGCCACCCACATGCAATTAGTCTGGAGGAAGTGCGAATCATGAGCTCGAGCTAATTCTTGGAAAGACGATTGATCAATCTCTAAGGAATTGGTCAATCAAGCTCGATGAGGCTCTTTGGGCCTTTCCAACTGCCTTGAAGACTCGTAGCGATCGGCACTTCACATTGTCGACTATTTAATGGTAAGTCTTGTCATTTATCAGTCAACCTTGAGCATAAACCATTA
The DNA here is from genome assembly GCA_030674075.2 of Linum usitatissimum. NCBI lineage: Eukaryota > Viridiplantae > Streptophyta > Magnoliopsida > Malpighiales > Linaceae > Linum > Linum usitatissimum. The sequence goes on from JAUJYP020000221.1 coordinate 56,348, forward strand.
TTGGCGATGAAGCTACTAAATATAGATTTTAGTGTTACAGCTTTAGAAAGAAAGTACCAAATACTAGAGTTGGAGGAGTACAGGTTCCATGCATTCGAAAGCGCACTATTATATAAAGAGAAAGGTACTGATGCTAAGGTTCTCGTAAAGTTCATGCCATGAGTTCTCACTCAATTCGACGACCCTCTCTCGGTCATAAGCAATCGGGGTACTCACTTTCAGAGTATTGTCAAATGAGTTTTCAAACTAACTAGAATAAGTCGTTTATTGATCATCGCTTGCAACCCACATGCAATTAGTCTCGAGGAAGTGACGAATCATGAGCTCGAGCTAATTCTTGGAAAGACGATCGATCAATCTCTAAGGAATTGGTCAATCAAGCTCGATGAGGCTCTTTGGGCCTTTCCAACTGCCTTCAACACTCGTAGCGATCGGCACTTCACATTGTCGACTATTTAATGGTAAGTCTTTTCATTTATTAGTCAACCTTGAGCATAAACCATTATGGGCGATGAAGCTACTAAATATAGATGCTAGTGTTACAGCTTTAGGAAGAAAGTACCAAATACTAGAGTTGGAGGAGTACAGGTTCCATACATTTGAAAGCGCACTATTATATAAAGAGAAAGGTAAAGATGATAAGGTTCTGGTAAAGTTCATGCCATGAGTTCTCAATAAATTCGACTACCCTCTCTCGGTCATAAGCAATCGGGGTACTCACTTTAAGTGTATTGTCAAATGAGTTTTCAAAATAACTCATTTATTGATCATCGCTTGCCACCCACATGCAATTAGTCTCGAGGAAGTGACGAATCATGAGCTCGAGCTAATTCTTGGAAAGACGATCGATCAATCTCTGAGGAATTGGTCAATCAAGCTCGATGAGGCTCTTTGGGCCTTTCCAACTGCCTTCAAGACTCGTATCGATCGGCACTTCACCTTGTCAACTATTTAATGGTAAGTCTTGTCATTTATATCTCAACCTTGAGCATAAACCATTATGGGCGATGAAGCGACTAAATATGGATGCTAGTCTTACATCTTTAGAAAGAAAGTACCAAATACTAGAGTTGGAGGAGTACAGGTTCCATGCATTCGAAAGCGCACTATTATATAAAGAGAAAGGTAATGATGCTAAGGTTTGGTAAAGTTCATGCCATGAGTTCTCACTCAATTCGATGACCCTCTCTCGGTCATAAGCAATCGGGGTACTCACTTTCGAGTATTTTCAAATGAGTTTTCAAACTAACTAGAATAACTCATTTATTGATCATCGCTTGCCACCCACATGCAATTAGTCTGGAGGAAGTGACGAATCATGAGCTCGAGCTAATTCTTGGAAAGACGATCGATCAATCTCTAAGGAATTGGTCAATCAAGCTCGATGAGGCTCTTTGGGCCTTTCCAACTGCCTTCAAGACTCGTATCGATCGGCACTTCACCTTCTCAACTATTTAATGGTAAGTCTTGTCATTTATACGTCAACCTTGAGCATAAACCATTATGGGCGATGAAGCTATTAAATATGGATGCTAGTCTTACATCTTTAGAAAGAAAGTACCAAATACTAGAGTTGGAGGAGTATAGTTTCCATGCATTTGAAAGTGCACTATTATATAAAGAGAAAGGTAATGATGCTAAGGTGTTGGTAAAGTACATGCCATGAGTTCTCCCTCAATTCGATGACCCTCTCTCAGTCATAAGCAATCGGGGTACTCACTTTCAGAGTATTGTCAAATGAGTTTTCAAACTAACTAGAATAAGTCGTTTATTGATCATCGCTTGCCACCCACATGCAATTAGTCTCGGAGGAAGTGACGAATCATGAGCTCGAGCTAATTCTTGGAAAGACGATCGATCAATCTCTAAGGAATTGGTCAATCAAGCTCGATGAGGCTCTTTGGGCCTTTCCAACTCGCCTTCAAGACTCGTATCGATCGGCACTTCACATTGTCGACTATTTAATGGTAAGTCTTTTCATTTATAGTCAACCTTGAGCATAAACCATTATGGGCGATGAAGCTACTAAATATGGATGCTAGTGTTACATCTTTAGAAAGAAAGTACCAAATATTAGAGTTGGAGGAGTACAGGTTCCATGCATTCGAAAGCGCACTATTATATAAAGAGAAAGGTAATGATGATAAGGTGCTTGGTAAAGTTCATGCCATGAGTTCTCACTAAATTCGACGACCCTCTCTCGGTCATATGCAATCGGGGTACTCACTTTCAAGTATTGTCAAATGAGTTTTCAAACTAACTAGAATAACTCATTTATTGATCATCGCTTGCCACCCACATGCAATTAGTCTCGAGGAAGTGACGAATCATGAGCTCGAGCTAATTCTTGGAAAGACGATCGATCAATCTCTAAGGAATTGGTCAATAAAGCTCGATGAGGCTCTTTGGGCCTTTCCAACTGCCTTGAAGACTCGTAGCGATCGGCACTTCACCTTGTCGACTATTTAATGGTATGTCTTGTCATTTATCAGTCAACCTTGAGCATAAACCATTATGGGCGATGAAGCGACTAAATATAGATGCTAGTGTTACATCTTTAGAAAGAAAGTACCAAATACTAGAGTTGGAGGAGTATAGGTTCCATGCATTCGAAAGCGCACTATTATATAAAGAGAAAGGTAATGATGCTAAGGTGCTGGTAAAGTTCATGCCATGAGTTCTCACTCAATTCGATGACCCTCTCTCGGTCATAAGCAATCGGGGTACTCACTTTCAGAGTATTGTCAAATGAGTTTTCAAACTAACTAGAATAAGTCGTTTATTGATCATCGCTTGCAACCCACATGCAATTAGTCTCGAGGAAGTGACGAATCATGAGCTCGAGCTAATTCTTGGAAAGACGATCCATCAATCTCTAAGGAATTGGTCAATAAAGCTTGATGAGGCTCTTTGGGCCTTTCCAAGTGCCTTCAAGACTCGTAGCGATCGGTACTTCACATTGTCGAATATTTAATGTATGTCTTGTCATTTATCGATCAACCTTGAGCATAAACCATTATGGGCGATGAAGCTACTAAATATAGATGCTAGTGTTACATCTTTAGAAAGAAAGTACCAAATACTAGAGTTGGAGGAGTATAGGTTCCATGCATTCGAAAGCGCACTATTATATAAAGAGAAAGGCAATGATGCTAAGGTGCTGGTAAAGTTCATGCCATGAGTTCTCACTCAATTCGATGACCCTCTCTCGGTCATAAGCAATCGGGGTACTCACTTTCAGAGTATTGTCAAATGAGTTTTCAAACTAACTAGAATAAGTCGTTTATTGATCATCGCTTGCAACCCACATGCAATTAGTCTCGAGGAAGTGACGAATCATGAGCTCGAGCTAATTCTTGGAAAGACGATCCATCAATCTCTAAGGAATTGGTCAATAAAGCTTGATGAGGCTCTTTGGGCCTTTCCAAGCGCCTTCAAGACTCGTAGCGATCGGTACTTCACATTGTCGACTATTTAATGTATGTCTTGTCATTTATCGTCAACCTTGAGCATAAACCATTATGGGCGATGAAGCTACTAAATATAGATGCTAGTGTTACATCTTTAGAAAGAAAGTACCAAATACTAGAGTTGGAGGAGTATAGGTTCCATGCATTCGAAAGCGCACTATTATATAAAGAGAAAGGCAATGATGCTAAGGTCCTGGTAAAGTTCATGCCATGAGTTCTCACTCAATTCGATGACCCTCTCTCGGTCATAAGCAATCGGGGTACTCACTTTCGAGTATTGTCAAATGAGTTTTCAAACTAACTAGAATAAGTCGTTTATTGATCATCGCTTGCAACCCACATGCAATTAGTCTCGAGGAAGTGACGAATCATGAGCTCGAGCTAATTCTTGGAAAGACGATCCATCAATCTCTAAGGAATTGGTCAATAAAGCTTGATGAGGCTCTTTGGGCCTTTCCAACTGCCTTCAAGACTCGTAGCGATCGGTACTTCACATTGTCGACTATTTAATGTATGTCTTGTCATTTATCGTCAACCTTGAGCATAAACCATTATGGGCGATGAAGCTACTAAATATAGATGCTAGTGTTACATCTTTAGAAAGAAAGTACCAAATACTAGAGTTGGAGGAGTATAGGTTCCATGCATTCGAAAGCGCACTATTATATAAAGAGAAAGGCAATGATGCTAAGGTGCTGGTAAAGTTCATGCCATGAGTTCTCACTCAATTCGATGACCCTCTCTCGGTCATAAGCAATCGGGGTACTCACTTTCAGAGTATTGTCAAATGAGTTTTCAAACTAACTAGAATAAGTCATTTATTGATCATCGCTTGCAACCCACATGCAATTAGTCTCGAGGAAGTGACGAATCATGAGCTCGAGCTAATTCTTGGAAAGACGATCCATCAATCTCTAAGGAATTGGTCAATAAAGCTTGATGAGGCTCTTTGGGCCTTTCCAAGCTCGCCTTCAAGACTCGTAGCGATCGGTACTTCACATTGTCGACTATTTAATGTATGTCTTGTCATTTATCGGTCAACCTTGAGCATAAACCATTATGGGCGATGAAGCTACTAAATATAGATGCTAGTGTTACATCTTTAGAAAGAAAGTACCAAATACTAGAGTTGGAGGAGTATAGGTTCCATGCATTCGAAAGCGCACTATTATATAAAGAGAAAGGCAATGATGCTAAGGTGCTGGTAAAGTTCATGCCATGAGTTCTCACTCAATTCGATGACCCTCTCTCGGTCATAAGCAATCGGGGTACTCACTTTTAGAGTATTGTCAAATGAGTTTTCAAACTAACTAGAATAAGTCGTTTATTGATCATCGCTTGCAACCCACATGCAATTAGTCTCGAGGAAGTGACGAATCATGAGCTCGAGCTAATTCTTGGAAAGACGATCCATCAATCTCTAAGGAATTGGTCAATAAAGCTTGATGAGGCTCTTTGGGCCTTTCCAACTCGCCTTCAAGACTCGTAGCGATCGGTACTTCACATTGTCGACTATTTAATGTATGTCTTGTCATTTATCGATCAACCTTGAGCATAAACCATTATGGGCGATGAAGCTACTAAATATAGATGCTAGTGTTACATCTTTAGAAAGAAAGTACCAAATACTAGAGTTGGAGGAGTATAGGTTCCATGCATTCGAAAGCGCACTATTATATAAAGAGAAAGGCAATGATGCTAAGGGTCTTGGTAAAGTTCATGCCATGAGTTCTCACTCAATTCGATGACCCTCTCTCGGTCATAAGCAATCGGGGTACTCACTTTCGAGTATTGTCAAATGAGTTTTCAAACTAACTAGAATAAGTCGTTTATTGATCATCGCTTGCAACCCACATGCAATTAGTCTCGAGGAAGTGACGAATCATGAGCTCGAGCTAATTCTTGGAAAGACGATCCATCAATCTCTAAGGAATTGGTCAATAAAGCTTGATGAGGCTCTTTGGGCCTTTCCAACTCGCCTTCAAGACTCGTAGCGATCGGTACTTCACATTGTCGACTATTTAATGTATGTCTTGTCATTTATCGTCAGCCTTGAGCATAAACCATTATGGGCGATGAAGCTACTAAATATAGATGCTAGTGTTACATCTTTAGAAAGAAAGTACCAAATACTAGAGTTGGAGGAGTATAGGTTCCATGCATTCGAAAGCGCACTATTATATAAAGAGAAAGGCAATGATGCTAAGGTCTTGGTAAAGTTCATGCCATGAGTTCTCACTCAATTCGATGACCCTCTCTCGGTCATAAGCAATCGGGGTACTCACTTTTAGAGTATTGTCAAATGAGTTTTCAAACTAACTAGAATAAGTCGTTTATTGATCATCGCTTGCAACCCACATGCAATTAGTCTCGAGGAAGTGACGAATCATGAGCTCGAGCTAATTCTTGGAAAGACGATCCATCAATCTCTAAGGAATTGGTCAATAAAGCTTGATGAGGCTCTTTGGGCCTTTCCAACTGCCTTCAAGACTCGTAGCGATCGGTACTTCACATTGTCGACTATTTAATGTATGTCTTGTCATTTATCGATCAACCTTGAGCATAAACCATTATGGGCGATGAAGCTACTAAATATAGATGCTAGTGTTACATCTTTAGAAAGAAAGTACCAAATACTAGAGTTGGAGGAGTATAGGTTCCATGCATTCGAAAGCGCACTATTATATAAAGAGAAAGGCAATGATGCTAAGGTGCTGGTAAAGTTCATGCCATGAGTTCTCACTCAATTCGATGACCCTCTCTCGGTCATAAACAATCGGGGTACTCACTTTTAGAGTATTGTCAAATGAGTTTTCAAACTAACTAGAATAAGTCGTTTATTGATCATCGCTTGCAACCCACATGCAATTAGTCTCGAGGAAGTGACGAATCATGAGCTCGAGCTAATTCTTGGAAAGACGATCCATCAATCTCTAAGGAATTGGTCAATAAAGCTTGATGAGGCTCTTTGGGCCTTTCCAACTGCCTTCAAGACTCGTAGCGATCGGTACTTCACATTGTCGACTATTTAATGTATGTCTTGTCATTTATCAGTCAACCTTGAGCATAAACCATTATGGGCGATGAAGCTACTAAATATAGATGCTAGTGTTACATCTTTAGAAAGAAAGTACCAAATACTAGAGTTGGAGGAGTATAGGTTCCATGCATTCGAAAGCGCACTATTATATAAAGAGAAAGGCAATGATGCTAAGGTGCTTGGTAAAGTTCATGCCATGAGTTCTCACTCAATTCGATGACCCTCTCTCGGTCATAAGCAATCGGGGTACTCACTTTCGAGTATTGTCAAATGAGTTTTCAAACTAACTAGAATAAGTCGTTTATTGATCATCGCTTGCAACCCACATGCAATTAGTCTCGAGGAAGTGACGAATCATGAGCTCGAGCTAATTCTTGGAAAGACGATCCATCAATCTCTAAGGAATTGGTCAATAAAGCTTGATGAGGCTCTTTGGGCCTTTCCAAACTCGCCTTCAAGACTCGTAGCGATCGGTACTTCACATTGTCGACTATTTAATGTATGTCTTGTCATTTATAGTCAACCTTGAGCATAAACCATTATGGGCGATGAAGCTACTAAATATAGATGCTAGTGTTACATCTTTAGAAAGAAAGTACCAAATACTAGAGTTGGAGGAGTATAGGTTCCATGCATTCGAAAGCGCACTATTATATAAAGAGAAAGGTAATGATGCTAAGGTGCTGGTAAAGTTCATGCCATGAGTTCTCACTCAATTCGATGACCCTCTCTCGGTCATAAGCAATCGGGGTACTCACTTTCAGAGTATTGTCAAATGAGTTTTCAAACTAACTAGAATAACTCATTTATTGATCATCGCTTGCCACCCACATGCAATTAGTCTGGAGGAAGTGACAAATCATGAGCGCGAGCTAATTCTTGGAAAGACGATCCATCAATCTCTAAGGAATTGGTCAATAAAGCTTGATGAGTCTCTTTGGGCCTTTCCAACTGCCTTCAAGACTCGTAGCGATTGGTACTTCACATTGTCGACTATTTAATGTATGTCTTGTCATTTATCGTCAACCTTGAGCATAAACCATTATGGGCGATGAAGCTACTAAATATAGATGCTAGTGTTACATCTTTAGAAAGAAAGTACCAAATACTAGAGTTGGAGGAGTATAGGTTCCATGCATTCGAAAGCGCACTATTATATAAAGAGAAAGGCAATGATGCTAAGGTGCTTGGTAAAGTTCATGCCATGAGTTCTCACTCAATTCGATGACCCTCTCTCGGTCATAAGCAATCGGGGTACTCACTTTCGAGTATTGTCAAATGAGTTTTCAAACTAACTAGAATAAGTCGTTTATTGATCATCGCTTGCAACCCACATGCAATTAGTCTCGAGGAAGTGACGAATCATGAGCTCGAGCTAATTCTTGGAAAGACGATCCATCAATCTCTAAGGAATTGGTCAATAAAGCTTGATGAGGCTCTTTGGGCCTTTCCAACTCGCCTTCAAGACTCGTAGCGATCGGTACTTCACATTGTCGACTATTTAATGTATGTCTTGTCATTTATCGAGTCAACCTTGAGCATAAACCATTATGGGCGATGAAGCTACTAAATATAGATGCTAGTGTTACATCTTTAGAAAGAAAGTACCAAATACTAGAGTTGGAGGAGTATAGGTTCCATGCATTCGAAAGCGCACTATTATATAAAGAGAAAGGCAATGATGCTAAGGTGCTGGTAAAGTTCATGCCATGAGTTCTCACTCAATTCGATGACCCTCTCTCGGTCATAAGCAATCGGGGTACTCACTTTCAGAGTATTGTCAAATGAGTTTTCAAACTAACTAGAATAAGTCGTTTATTGATCATCGCTTGCAACCCACATGCAATTAGTCTCGAGGAAGTGACGAATCATGAGCTCGAGCTAATTCTTGGAAAGACGATCCATCAATCTCTAAGGAATTGGTCAATAAAGCTTGATGAGGCTCTTTGGGCCTTTCCAACTCGCCTTCAAGACTCGTAGCGATCGGTACTTCACATTGTCGACTATTTAATGTATGTCTTGTCATTTATCGTCAACCTTGAGCATAAACCATTATGGGCGATGAAGCTACTAAATATAGATGCTAGTGTTACATCTTTAGAAAGAAAGTACCAAATACTAGAGTTGGAGGAGTATAGGTTCCATGAATTCGAAAGCACGCTATTATATAAAGAGAAAGGCAATGATGCTAAGGTGCCGGTAAAGTTCATGCCATGAGTTCTCACTCAATTCGATGACCCTCTCTCGGTCATAAGCAATCGGGGTACTCACTTTCGAGTATTGTCAAATGAGTTTTCAAACTAACTAGAATAAGTCGTTTATTGATCATCGCTTGCAACCCACATGCAATTAGTCTCGAGGAAGTGACGAATCATGAGCTCGAGCTAATTCTTGGAAAGACGATCCATCAATCTCTAAGGAATTGGTCAATAAAGCTTGATGAGGCTCTTTGGGCCTTTCCAACTCGCCTTCAAGACTCGTAGCGATCGGTACTTCACATTGTCGACTATTTAATGTATGTCTTGTCATTTATCGTCAACCTTGAGCATAAACCATTATGGGCGATGAAGCTACTAAATATAGATGCTAGTGTTACATCTTTAGAAAGAAAGTACCAAATACTAGAGTTGGAGGAGTATAGGTTCCATGCATTCGAAAGCGCACTATTATATAAAGAGAAAGGCAATGATGCTAAGGTCTTGGTAAAGTTCATGCCATGAGTTCTCACTCAATTCGACGACCCTCTCTCGGTCATAAGCAATCGGGGTACTCACTTTTAGAGTATTGTCAAATGAGTTTTCAAACTAACTAGAATAAGTCGTTTATTGATCATCGCTTGCAACCCACATGCAATTAGTCTCGAGGAAGTGACGAATCATGAGCTCGAGCTAATTCTTGGAAAGACGATCCATCAATCTCTAAGGAATTGGTCAATAAAGCTTGATGAGGCTCTTTGGGCCTTTCCAACTGCCTTCAAGACTCGTAGCGATCGGTACTTCACATTGTCGACTATTTAATGTATGTCTTGTCATTTATCGATCAACCTTGAGCATAAACCATTATGGGCGATGAAGCTACTAAATATAGATGCTAGTGTTACATCTTTAGAAAGAAAGTACCAAATACTAGAGTTGGAGAAGTATAGGTTCCATGCATTCGAAAGCGCACTATTATATAAAGAGAAAGGCAATGATGCTAAGGTGCTAAGGTGATGGTAAAGTTCATGCCATGAGTTCTCACTCAATTCGATGACCCTCTCTCGGTCATAAACAATCGGGGTACTCCCTATCAGAGTATTGTCAAATGAGTTTTCAAACTAACTAGAATAAGTCGTTTATTGATCATCGCTTGCAACCCACATGCAATTAGTCTCGAGGAAGTGACGAATCATGAGCTCGAGCTAATTCTTGGAAAGACGATCCATCAATCTCTAAGGAATTGGTCAATAAAGCTTGATGAGGCTCTTTGGGCCTTTCCAACTCGCCTTCAAGACTCGTAGCGATCGGTACTTCACATTGTCGACTATTTAATGTATGTCTTGTCATTTATCGATCAACCTTGAGCATAAACCATTATGGGCGATGAAGCTACTAAATATAGATGCTAGTGTTACATCTTTAGAAAGAAAGTACCAAATACTAGAGTTGGAGGAGTATAGGTTCCATGCATTCGAAAGCGCACTATTATATAAAGAGAAAGGCAATGATGCTAAGGTCTTGGTAAAGTTCATGCCATGAGTTCTCACTCAATTCGATGACCCTCTCTCGGTCATAAGCAATCGGGGTACTCACTTTTAGAGTATTGTCAAATGAGTTTTCAAACTAACTAGAATAAGTCATTTATTGATCATCGCTTGCAACCCACATGCAATTAGTCTCGAGGAAGTGACGAATCATGAGCTCGAGCTAATTCTTGGAAAGACGATCCATCAATCTCTAAGGAATTGGTCAATAAAGCTTGATGAGGCTCTTTGGGCCTTTCCAACTCGCCTTCAAGACTCGTAGCGATCGGTACTTCACATTGTCGACTATTTAATGTATGTCTTGTCATTTATCGATCAACCTTGAGCATAAACCATTATGGGCGATGAAGCTACTAAATATAGATGCTAGTGTTACATCTTTAGAAAGAAAGTACCAAATACTAGAGTTGGAGAAGTATAGGTTCCATGCATTCGAAAGCGCACTATTATATAAAGAGAAAGGCAATGATGCTAAGGTGCTTGGTAAAGTTCATGCCATGAGTTCTCACTCAATTCGATGACCCTCTCTCGGTCATAAGCAATCGGGGTACTCACTTTCGAGTATTGTCAAATGAGTTTTCAAACTAACTAGAATAAGTCGTTTATTGATCATCGCTTGCAACCCACATGCAATTAGTCTCGAGGAAGTGACGAATCATGAGCTCGAGCTAATTCTTGGAAAGACGATCCATCAATCTCTAAGGAATTGGTCAATAAAGCTTGATGAGGCTCTTTGGGCCTTTCCAACTGCCTTCAAGACTCGTAGCGATCGGTACTTCACATTGTCGACTATTTAATGTATGTCTTGTCATTTATCGATCAACCTTGAGCATAAACCATTATGGGCGATGAAGCTACTAAATATAGATGCTAGTGTTACATCTTTAGAAAGAAAGTACCAAATACTAGAGTTGGAGAAGTATAGGTTCCATGCATTCGAAAGCGCGCTATTATATAAAGAGAAAGGCAATGATGCTAAGGTCTTGGTAAAGTTCATGCCATGAGTTCTCACTCAATTCGATGACCCTCTCTCGGTCATAAACAATCGGGGTACTCACTTTTAGAGTATTGTCAAATGAGTTTTCAAACTAACTAGAATAAGTCGTTTATTGATCATCGCTTGCAACCCACATGCAATTAGTCTCGAGGAAGTGACGAATCATGAGCTCGAGCTAATTCTTGGAAAGACGATCCATCAATCTCTAAGGAATTGGTCAATAAAGCTTGATGAGGCTCTTTGGGCCTTTCCAACTGCCTTCAAGACTCGTAGCGATCGGTACTTCACATTGTCGACTATTTAATGTATGTCTTGTCCTTTATCAGTCAACCTTGAGCATAAACCATTATGGGCGATGAAGCTACTAAATATAGATGCTAGTGTTAGAGCTTTAGAAAGAAAGTACCAAATACTAGAGTTGGAGGAGTATAGGTTCCATGCATTCGAAAGCGCACTATTATATAAAGAGAAAGGTAATGATGCTAAGGTGCTGGTAAAGTTCATGCCATGAGTTCTCACTCAATTCGATGACCCTCTCTCGGTCATAAACAATCGGGGTACTCACTTTCAGAGTATTGTGAAATGAGTTTTCAAACTAACTAGAATAAGTCGTTTATTGATCATCGCTTGCAACCCACATGCAATTAGTCTCGAGGAAGTGACGAATCATGAGCTCGAGCTAATTCTTGGAAAGACTATCCATCAATCTCTAAGGAATTGGTCAATAAAGCTTGATGAGGCTCTTTGGGCCTTTCCAAGTGCCTTCAAGACTCGTAGCGATCGGTACTTCACATTGTCGAATATTTAATGTATGTCTTGTCATTTATCAGTCAACCTTGAGCATAAACCATTATGGGCGATGAAACTACTAAATATAGATGCTGGTGTTACAGCTTTAGAAAGAAAGTACCAAGTACTAGAGTTGGAGGAGTACAGGTTCCATGCATTCGAAAGTGCACTTTTTATATAAAGAGAAAGGCAATGATGCTAAGGCTCTAGTAAAGTTCATGCCATGAGTTCTCACTCGATTCGATGACCCTCTCTCGGTCATATGCAATCGGGGTACTCACTTTCAAAGTATTTCCAAATGAGTTTTCAAAATAACTAGAATAACTCATTTATTGATCATCGCTTGCCACCCACATGCAATCTGTCTGGAGGAGTACAGGTTCCATGCATTCGAAAGCACAATATTATATAAAGAGAAAGGTAATGATGCTAAGGTGCTGGTAAAGTTCATGCCATGAGTTCTCACTCAATTCGATGACCTTCTCTCAGTCATAAGCAATCGGGGTACTCACTTTCAGAGTATTGTCAAATGAGTTTTCAAACTAACTAGAATAACTACATTATTGATCATCGCTTGCCACCCACATGCAATTAGTCTAGAGGAAGTGACGAATCTTGAACGCGAGCTAATTCTTGGAAAGACGATCGATCAATCTCTTAGGAATTGGTCAATAAAGCTCGATGAGGCTCTTTGGGCCTTTTGACCTGCCTTCAAGACTCGTAGCAATCGACACTTCATATTGTCGACTATTTAATGGTAAGTCTTGTCATTTATTAGTCAACCTTGAGCATAAACCATTATGGGCGATGAAGCTACTAAATATAGATGCTAGTGTTACAGCTTTAGACAGAAATTACCAAATACAAGAGTTTGAGGAGTATAGGTTCCATGCATTCGAAAGCGCACTATTATATAAAGAGAAAGGCAATGATGCTAAGGTGCTGGTAAAGCTCATGGCATGAGTTCTCACTCATTTCGATGACCCTCTCTCGGTCATAAGCCATCGGAGTACTCACTTTCAGAGTATTGTCAAATGAGTTTTCAAACTAAGTAGAATAACTCATTTATTGATCATCGATTGCCACCGACATGTAATCGATCTGGAGGAAGTGACGAATCATGAGCTCGAGCTAATTCTTGGAAAGACGATCGATCAAACTCTAAGGAATTGGTCAATCAAGCTTGATGAGGCTCTTTGGGCCTTTCCAACAGCCTTCAAGACTCGTAGCGATCGGCACTTCACATTGTCGACTATTTAATGTATGTCTTTTCATTTATCAATCAACCTTGAGCATAAACCATTATGGGCGATGAAGCTACAAAATATAGATGCTAGTGTTACAGCTTTAGAAAGAAAATACCAAATACTAGAGTTGGAGGAGTATAGGTTCCATGCATTCGAAAGCGCACTATTATATAAAGAGAAAGGCAATGATGCTAAGGTGCTGGTAAAGTTCATGGCATGAATTCTCACTCATTTCGATGACCCTCTCTCGGTCATAAGCAATCGGGTACTCACTTTCAGAGTATTGTGAAATGAGTTTTCAAACTAACTAGAATAAGTCGTTTATTGATCATCGCTTGCAACCCACATGCAATTAGTCTGGAGGAAGTGACGAATCATGAGCTCGGGCTAATTCTTCGAAAGACGATCGATCAATCTCTGAGGAATTGGTCCATCAAGCTCGATGAGGCTCTTTGGGCCTTTCTAGCTCCCTTCAAGACTCGTATCGATTGGCACTTCACCTTGTCAACTATTTAATGGTAAGTCTTGTCATTTATACATCAACCTTGAGTATAAACCATTATGGGCGATGAAGCGACTAAATATGGATGCTAGTCTTACATCTTTAGAAAGAAAGTACCAACTACTAGATTTGGAGGAGTACAGGTTCCATGCATTCGAAAGCACAATATTATATAAAGAGAAAGGTAATGATTCTAAGGTGCTGGTAAAGTTCATGCCATGAGTTCTCACTCAATTCGATGACCCTCTCTCGGTCATAAGCAATCGGGGTACTCACTTTCAGAGTATTGTCAAATGAGTTTTCAAACTAACTAGAATAACTCATTTATTGATCATCGCTTGCCACCCACGTGAAATTAGTCTGGAGGAAGTGAAAAATCATGAGCGCGAGCTCATTCTTGGAAAGACGATCCATCAATCTTTAAGGAATTGATCAATAAAGCTTGATGGGGCTCTTTGGGCCTTTCCAACTGCCTTCAAGACTCGTAGCGATCGGTACTTCACATTGTCGACTATTTAATGTATGTCTTGTCATTTATCAGTGAACCTTGAGCATAAACCATTATGGGCGATGAAACTACTAAATATGGATGCTAGTCTTACATCTTTAGATAGAAAGTACCAAATACTAGAGTTTGAGGAGTATAGGTTCCATGCATTCGAAAGCGCACTATTATATAAAGAGAAAGGCAATGATGCTAAGGTGCTGGTAAAGTTCATGGCATGAATTCTCACTCATTTCGATGACCCTCTCTCGGTCATAAGCAATGGGGTACTCACTTTCAGAGTATTGTGAAATGAGTTTTCAAACTAACTAGAATAAGTCGTTTATTGATCATCGCTTGCAACCCACATGCAATTAGTCTCGTGGAAGTGACGAATCATGAGCTTGAGTTAATTCTTGGAAAGACGATCGATCAAACTCTAAGGAATTGGTCAATAAGGCTTGATGAGGCTCTTTGGGCCTTTCCAAGTGCCTTCAAGACTCGTAGCGATCGGTACTTCACATTGTCGACTATTTAATGTATGTCTTGTCCTTTATCAGTCAACCTTGAGCGTAAACCATTATGGGCGATGAAGCTACTAAATATAGATGCTAGTGTTAGAGCTTTAGAAAGAAAGTACCAAATACTAGAGTTGGAGGAGTATAGGTTCCATGCATTCGAAAGCGCACTATTATATAAAGAGAAAGGTAATGATGCTAAGGTGCTTTGGTAAAGTTCATGCCATGAGTTCTCACTCAATTCGATGACCCTCTCTCGGTCATAAACAATCGGGGTACTCACTTTCAGAGTATTGTCAAATGAGTTTTCAAACTAACTAGAATAAGTCGTTTATTGATCATCGCTTGCAACCCACATGCAATTAGTCTCGAGGAAGTGACGAATCATGAGCTTGAGCTAATTCTTGGAAAGACGATCCATCAATCTCTAAGGAATTGGTCAATAAAGCTTGATGAGGCTCTTTGGGCCTTTCCAACTGCCTTCAAGACTCGTAGCGATCGGTACTTCACATTGTTGACTATTTAATGTATGTCTTGTCCTTTATCAGTCAACCTTGAGCATAAACCATTATGGGCGATGAAGCTACTAAATATAGATGCTAGTGTTAGAGCTTTAGAAAGAAAGTACCAAATACTAGAGTTGGAGGAGTATAGGTTCCATGCATTCGAAAGCGCACTATTATATAAAGAGAAAGGTAATGATGCTAAGGTGCTGGTAAAGTTCATGGCATGAGTTCTCACTCAATTCGATGACCCTCTCTCGGTCATAAACAATCGGGCTACTCACTTTCAGAGTATTGTCAAATGAGTTTTCAAACTAACTAGAATAAGTCGTTTATTGATCATCGCTTGCAACCCACATGCAATTAGTCTCGAGGAAGTGACGAATCATGAGCTTGAGCTAATTCTTGGAAAGACGATCGATCAAACTCTAAGGAATTGGTCAATAAAGCTTGATGAGGCTCTTTGGGCCTTTCCAAGTGCCTTCAAGACTCGTAGCGATCGGTACTTCACATTGTCGAATATTTAATGTATGTCTTGTCATTTATCAGTCAACCTTGAGCATAAACCATTATGGGCGATGAAACTACTAAATATAGATGCTGGTGTTACAGCTTTAGAAAGAAAGTACCAAATACTAGAGTTGGAGGAGTACAGGTTCCATGCATTCGAAAGCGCACTTTTATATAAAGAGAAAGGCAATGATGCTAAGGCTCTGGTAAAGTTCATGCCATGAGTTCTCACTCGATTCGATGACCCTCTGTCGGTCATATGCAATCGGGTACTCACTTTCAGAGTATTGTGAAATGAGTTTTCAAACTAACTAGAATAAGTCGTTTATTGATCATCGCTTGCAACCCACATGCAATTAGTCTCGTGGAAGTGACGAATCATGAGCTTGAGCTAATTCTTGGAAAGACGATCGATCAAACTCTAAGGAATTGGTCAATAAAGCTTGATGAGGCTCTTTGGGACTTTCCAACTGCCTTCCAGACTCGTAGCGATCGGCACTTCACATTGTCGACTATTTAATGTATGTCTTTTCATTTATCAATCAACCTTGAGCATAAACCATTATGGGCGATGAAGCTACAAAATATAGATGCTAGTGTTACAGCTTTAGAAAGAAAGTACCAAATACTAGAGTTGGAGGAGTACATGTTCCATGCATTCGAAAGCGCACTATTATATAAAGAGAAAGGTAATGTTGCTAAGGCTTTGGTAATGTTCATGCCATGAGTTCTTACTCAATTTGACGACCCTCTCTCGGTCATATGCAATCGGGGTAGTCACTTTCAAAGTATTTTCAAATGAGTTTTCAAAATAACTAGAATAACTCATTTATTGATCATCGCTTGCCACCCACATGCAATTAGTCTGGAGGAAGTGATGAATCATGAGCTCGGGCTAATTCTTCGAAAGGCGATCGATCAATCGCTGAGGAATTGGTCCATCAAGCTCGATGAGGCTCTTTGGGCCTTTCCAACTGCCTTCAAGACTCGTATCGATGGGCACTTCACCTTGTCAACTATTTAATGGTAAGTCTTGTCATTTATACATCAACCTTGAGCATAAACCATTATGGGCGATGAAGCTACTAAATATAGATGCTAGTGTTACAGCTTTAGAAAGAAAGTACCAAATACTAGAGTTTGAGGAGTATAGGTTCTATGCATTCGAAAACGCACTATTATATAAAGAGAAAGGCAATGATGCTAAGGTGCTGGTAAAGTTCATGGCATGAGTTCTCACTCATTTCGATGACCCTCTCTCGGTCATAAGCAATCGGGTACTCACTTTCAGAGTATTGTCAAATGAGTTTTCAAACTAACTAGAATAAGTCATTGATTGATCATCGCTTGCAACACACATGCAATTAGTCTCGTGGAAGTGACGAATCAAGAGCTCGAGCTAATTCTTGGAAAGACGATCGATCAAACTCTAAGGAATTCGTCAATAAAGCTTGATGAGGCTCTTTGGGCCTTTCCAACTGCCTTCAAGACTCGTAGCGATCGGCACTTTACATTGTCGACTATTTAATGTATGTCTTGTCATTTATCAATCAATCTTGAGCATAAACCATTATGGGCGATGAAGCAACTAAATATAGATGCTAGTGTTACAGCTTTAGAAAGAAAGTACCAAATACTAGAGTTGGAGGAGTACATTTCCACGCATTCGAAAGTGCACTATTATATAAAGAGAAAGGTAATGTTGCTAAGGCTCTGGTAATGTTCATGCCATGAGTTCTTATTCAATTTGACGACCCTCTCTTGGTCATATGCAATCGGGGTAGTCACCTTCAAAGTATTTTCAAATGAGTTTTCAAAATAACTAGAATAACTCATTTATTGATCATCGCTTGCAACCCACATGCAATTAGTCTGGAGGAAGTGACGAATCATGAGCTCGGGCTAATTCTTCGAAACACGATCGATCAATCTCTGAGGAATTGGTCAATAAAGCTCGATGAGGCTCTTTGGGCCTTTCCAACTGCCTTCAAGACTCGTATCGATGGGCACTTCACCTTGTCAACTATTTAATGGTAA
This sequence comes from Linum usitatissimum, assembly GCA_030674075.2. Taxonomy (NCBI): domain Eukaryota; kingdom Viridiplantae; phylum Streptophyta; class Magnoliopsida; order Malpighiales; family Linaceae; genus Linum; species Linum usitatissimum. The sequence continues at coordinate 74,187 of JAUJYP020000221.1, forward strand.
GTCTTGTCATTTATACATCAACCTTGAGCATAAACCATTATGGGCGATGAAGCTACTAAATATAGATGCTAGTGTTACAGCTTTAGAAAGAAAGTACCAAATACTAGAGTTTGAGGAGTATAGGTTCTATGCATTCGAAAACGCACTATTATATAAAGAGAAAGGCAATGATGCTAAGGTGCTGGTAAAGTTCATGGCATGAGTTCTCACTCAATTCGATGACCCTCTCTCGGTCATAAACAATCGGGGTACTCACTTTCAGAGTATTGTCAAATGAGTTTTCAAACTAACTAGAATAAGTCGTTTATTGATCATCGCTTGCAACCCACATGCAATTAGTCACGAGGAAGTGACGAATCATGAGCTTGAGCTAATTCTTGGAAAGACGATCGATCAAACTCTAAGGAATTGGTCAATAAAGCTTGATGAGGCTCTTTGGGTCTTTCCAACTGCCTTCCAGACTCGTAGCGATTGGCACTTCACATTGTCGACTATTTAATGTATGTCTTTTCATTTATCAATCAACCTTGAGCATAAACCATTATGGGCGATGAAGCTACAAAATATAGATGCTAGTGTTAAAGCTTTAGAAAGAAAGTACCAAATACTAGAGTTGGAGGAGTACATGTTCCATGCATTCGAAAGCGCACTATTATATAAAGAGAAAGGTAATGTTGCTAAGGCTCTGGTAATGTTCATGCCATGAGTTCTTATTCAATTTGACGACCCTCTCTCGGTCATATGCAATCGGGGTAGTCACCTTCAAAGTATTTTCAAATGAGTTTTCAAAATAACTAGAATAACTCATTTATTGATCATCGCTTGCAACCCACATGCAATTAGTCTGGAGGAAGTGACGAATCATGAGCTCGGGCTAATTCTTCGAAACACGATCGATCAATCTCTGAGGAATTGGTCAATAAAGCTTGATAAGGCTCTTGGGGCCTTTCCAACTGCCTTCAAGACTCGTAGCGATCGGCACTTCACATTGTCGACTATTTAATGTATGTCTTGTCATTTATCAATCAATCTTGAGCATAAACCATTATGGGCGATGAAGCAACTAAATATAGATCCTAGTGTTACAGCTTTAGAAAGAAAGTACCAAATACTAGAGTTGGAGGAGTACATTTCCACGCATTCGAAAGCGCACTATTATATAAAGAGAAAGGTAATGATGCTAAGGCTGCGGTAATGTTCATGCCATGAGTTCTTACTCAATTTGACGACCCTCTCTCGGTCATATGCAATCGGGTACTCACTTTCGAGTATTGTGAAATGAGTTTTCAAAATAACTAGAATAAGTCGTTTATTGATCATCGCTTGCAACCCACATGCAATTAGTCTCGTGGAAGTGACGAATCATGAGCTTGAGCTAATTCTTGGAAAGACGATCGATCAAACTCTAAGGAATTGGTCAATAAAGCTTGATGAGGCTCTTTGGGCCTTTCCAACTGCCTTCCAGACTCGTAGCGATCGGCACTTCACATTGTCGACTATTTAATGTATGTCTTTTCATTTATCAATCAACCTTGAGCATAAACCATTATGGGCGATGAAGCTACAAAATATAGATGCTAGTGTTACAGCTTTAGAAAGAAAGTACAAAATACTAGAGTTTGAGGAGTATAGGTTCTATGCATTCGAAAGCGCACTATTATATAAAGAGAAAGGCAATGATGCTAAGGTGCTGGTAAAGTTCATGCCATGAGTTCTCACTCAATTCGATGACCCTCTCTCGGTCATAAACAATCGGGGTACTCACTTTCAGAGTATTGTCAAATGAGTTTTCAAACTAACTAGAATAAGTCGTTTATTGATCATCGCTTGCAACCCACATGCAATTAGTCTCGAGGAAGTGACGAATCATGAGCTTGAGCTAATTCTTGGAAAGACGATCCATCAATCTCTAAGGAATTGGTCAATAAAGCTTGATGAGGCTCTTTGGGTCTTTCCAACTGCCTTCCAGACTCGTACCGATCGGCACTTCACATTGTCGACTATTTAATGTATGTCTTTTCATTTATCAATCAACCTTGAGCATAAACCATTATGGGCGATGAAGCTACAAAATATAGATGCTAGTGTTAAAGCTTTAGAAAGAAAGTACCAAATACTAGAGTTGGAGGAGTACATGTTCCATGCATTCGAAAGCGCACTATTATATAAAGAGAAAGGTAATGTTGCTAAGGCTCTGGTAATGTTCATGCCATGAGTTCTTATTCAATTTGACGACCCTCTCTCGGTCATATGCAATCGGGGTAGTCACCTTCAAAGTATTTTCAAATGAGTTTTCAAAATAACTAGAATAACTCATTTATTGATCATCGCTTGCAACCCACATGCAATTAGTACGGAGGAAGTGACGAATCATGAGCTCGGGCTAATTCTTCGAAACACGATCGATCAATCTCCGAGGAATTGGTCAATAAAGCTTGATAAGGCTCTTGGGGCCTTTCCAACCGCCTTCAAGACTCGTAGCGATCGGCACTTCACATTGTCGACTATTTAATGTATGTCTTGTCATTTATCAATCAATCTTGAGCATAAACCATTATGGGCGATGAAGCAACTAAATATAGATCCTAGTGTTACAGCTTTAGAAAGAAAGTACCAAATACTAGAGTTGGAGGAGTACATTTCCACGCATTCGAAAGCGCACTATTATATAAAGAGAAAGGTAATGATGCTAAGGCTCTGGTAATGTTCATGCCATGAGTTCTTACTCAATTTGACGACCCTCTCTCGGTCATATGCAATCGGGTACTCACTTTCAGAGTATTGTGAAATGAGTTTTCAAACTAACTAGAATAAGTCGTTTATTGATCATCGCTTGCAACCCACATGCAATTAGTCTCGTGGAAGTGACGAATCATGAGCTTGAGCTAATTCTTGGAAAGACGATCGATCAAACTCTAAGGAATTGGTCAATAAAGCTTGATGAGGCTCTTTGGGTCTTTCCAACTGCCTTCCAGACTCGTAGCGATTGGCACTTCACATTGTCGACTATTTAATGTATGTCTTTTCATTTATCAATCAACCTTGAGCATAAACCATTATGGGCGATGAAGCTACAAAATATAGATGCTAGTGTTAAAGCTTTAGAAAGAAAGTACCAAATACTAGAGTTGGAGGAGTACATGTTCCATGCATTCGAAAGCGCACTATTATATAAAGAGAAAGGTAATGTTGCTAAGGCTCTGGTAATGTTCATGCCATGAGTTCTTATTCAATTTGACGACCCTCTCTCGGTCATATGCAATCGGGGTAGTCACCTTCAAAGTATTTTCAAATGAGTTTTCAAAATAACTAGAATAACTCATTTATTGATCATCGCTTGCAACCCACATGCAATTAGTCTGGAGGAAGTGACGAATCATGAGCTCGGGCTAATTCTTCGAAACACGATCGATCAATCTCTGAGGAATTGGTCAATAAAGCTTGATAAGGCTCTTGGGGCCTTTCCAACTGCCTTCAAGACTCGTAGCGATCGGCACTTCACATTGTCGACTATTTAATGTATGTCTTGTCATTTATCAATCAATCTTGAGCATAAACCATTATGGGCGATGAAGCAACTAAATATAGATCCTAGTGTTACAGCTTTAGAAAGAAAGTACCAAATACTAGAGTTGGAGGAGTACATTTCCACGCATTCGAAAGCGCACTATTATATAAAGAGAAAGGTAATGATGCTAAGGCTCGGTAATGTTCATGCCATGAGTTCTTACTCAATTTGACGACCCTCTCTCGGTCATATGCAATCGGGTACTCACTTTCGCAGTATTGTGAAATGAGTTTTCAAAATAACTAGAATAAGTCGTTTATTGATCATCGCTTGCAACCCACATGCAATTAGTCTCGTGGAAGTGACGAATCATGAGCTTGAGCTAATTCTTGGAAAGACGATCGATCAAACTCTAAGGAATTGGTCAATAAAGCTTGATAAGGCTCTTGGGGCCTTTCCAACTGCCTTCAAGACTCGTAGCGATCGGCACTTCACATTGTCGACTATTTAATGTATGTCTTTTCATTTATCAATCAACCTTGAGCATAAACCATTATGGGCGATGAAGCTACAAAATATAGATGCTAGTGTTACAGCTTTAGAAAGAAAGTACAAAATACTAGAGTTTGAGGAGTATAGGTTCTATGCATTCGAAAGCGCACTATTATATAAAGAGAAAGGCAATGATGCTAAGGTGGTGGTAAAGTTCATGGCATGAGTTCTCACTCATTTCGATGACCCTCTCTCGGTCATAAGCAATCGGGTACTCACTTTCAAAGTATTGTCAAATGAGTTTTCAAACTAACTAGAATAAGTCGTTGATTGATCACGCTTGCAACACACATGCAATTAGTCTCGTGGAAGTGACGAATCAAGAGCTTGTGCTAATTCTTGGAAAGATGATCGATCAAACTCTAAGGAATTGGTCAATAAAGCTTGATGAGGCTCTTTGGGCCTTTCCAACTGCCTTCAAGACTCGTAGCGATCGGCACTTCACATTGTCGACTATTTAATGTATGTCTTGTCATTTATCAATCAATCTTGAGCATAAACCATTATGGGCGATGAAGCAACTAAATATAGATCCTAGTGTTACGGCTTTAGAAAGAAAGTACCAAATACTAGAGTTGGAGGAGTACATTTCCACGCATTCGAAAGCGCACTATTATATAAAGAGAAAGGTAATGATGCTAAGGCTCGGTAATGTTCATGCCATGAGTTCTTACTCAATTTGACGACCCTCTCTCGGTCATATGCAATCGGGTACTCACTTTCAGAGTATTGTGAAATGAGTTTTCAAACTAACTAGAATAAGTCGTTTATTGATCATCGCTTGCAACCCACATGCAATTAGTCTCGTGGAAGTGACGAATTATGAGCTTGAGCTAATTCTTGGAAAGACGATCGATCAAACTCTAAGGAATTGGTCAATAAAGCTTGATGAGGCTCTTTGGGTCTTTCCAACTGCCTTCCAGACTCGTAGCGATCGGCACTTCACATTGTCGACTATTTAATGTATGTCTTTTCATTTATCAATCAACCTTGAGCATAAACCATTATGGGCGATGAAGCTACAAAATATAGATGCTAGTGTTAAAGCTTTAGAAAGAAAGTACCAAATACTAGAGTTGGAGGAGTACATGTTCCATGCATTCGAAAGCGCACTATTATATAAAGAGAAAGGTAATGTTGCTAAGGCTCTGGTAATGTTCATGCCATGAGTTCTTATTCAATTTGACGACCCTCTCTCGGTCATATGCAATCGGGGTAGTCACCTTCAAAGTATTTTCAAATGAGTTTTCAAAATAACTAGAATAACTCATTTATTGATCATCGCTTGCAACCCACATGCAATTAGTCTGGAGGAAGTGACGAATCATGAGCTCGGGCTAATTCTTCGAAACACGATCGATCAATCTCTGAGGAATTGGTCAATAAAGCTTGATAAGGCTCTTGGGGCCTTTCCAACTGCCTTCAAGACTCGTAGCGATCGGCACTTCACATTGTCGACTATTTAATGTATGTCTTGTCATTTATCAATCAATCTTGAGCATAAACCATTATGGGCGATGAAGCAACTAAATATAGATCCTAGTGTTACAGCTTTAGAAAGAAAGTACCAAATACTAGAGTTGGAGGAGTACATTTCCACGCATTCGAAAGCGCACTATTATATAAAGAGAAAGGTAATGATGCTAAGGCTCGGTAATGTTCATGCCATGAGTTCTTACTCAATTTGACGACCCTCTCTCGGTCATATGCAATCGGGTACTCACTTTCGAGTATTGTGAAATGAGTTTTCAAAATAACTAGAATAAGTCGTTTATTGATCATCGCTTGCAACCCACATGCAATTAGTCTCGTGGAAGTGACGAATCATGAGCTTGAGCTAATTCTTGGAAAGACGATCGATCAAACTCTAAGGAATTGATCAATAAAGCTTGATGAGGCTCTTTGGGCCTTTCCAACTGCCTTCCAGACTAGTAGCGATCGGCACTTCACATTGTCGACTATTTAATGTATGTCTTTTCATTTATCAATCAACCTTGAGCATAAACCATTATGGGCGATGAAGCTACAAAATATAGATGCTAGTGTTACAGCTTTAGAAAGAAAGTACCAAATACTAGAGTTGGAGGAGTACATGTTCCATGCATTCGAAAGCGCACTATTATATAAAGAGAAAGGTAATGTTGCTAAGGCTCTGGTAATGTTCATGCCATGAGTTCTTACTCAATTTGACGACCCTCTCTCGGTCTTATGCAATCGGGGTAGTCACTTTCAAAGTATTTTCAAATGAGTTTTCAAAATAACTAGAATAACTCATTTATTGATCATCGCTTGCCACCCACATGCAATTAGTCTGGAGGAAGTGACGAATCATGAGCTCGGGCTAATTCTTCGAAAGACGATTGATCAATCTCTGAGGAATTGGTCCATCAAGCTCGATGAGGCTCTTTCGGCCTTTCCAACTGCCTTCAAGACTCGTAACGATTGGCACTTCACCTTGTCAACTATTTAATGGTAAGTCTTGTCATTTATACATCAACCTTGAGCATAAACCATTATGGGCGATGAAGCTACTAAATATAGATGCTAGTGTTACAGCTTTAGAAAGAAAGTACCAAATACTAGAGTTTGAGGAGTATAGGTTCTATGCATTCGAAAGCGCACTATTATATAAAGAGAAAGGCAATGATGCTAAGGTGCTGGTAAAGTTCATGGCATGAGTTCTCACTCATTTCGATGACCCTCTCTCGGTCATTAGCAATCGGGTACTCACTTTCAAAGTATTGTCAAATGAGTTTTCAAACTAACTAGAATAAGTCGTTGATTGCTCATCGCTTGCAACACACATGCAATTAGTCTCGTGGAAGTGACGAATCAAGAGCTCGAGCTAATTCTTGGAAAGACGATCGATCAAACTCTAAGGAATTGGTCAATAAAGCTTGATAAGGCTCTTGGGGCCTTTCCAACTGCCTTCAAGACTCGTAGCGATCGGCACTTCACATTGTCGACTATTTAATGTATGTCTTGTCATTTATCAATCAATCTTGAGCATAAACCATTATGGGCGATGAAGCAACTAAATATAGATCCTAGTGTTACAGCTTTAGAAAGAAAGTACCAAATACTAGAGTTGGAGGAGTACATTTCCACGCATTCGAAAGCGCACTATTATATAAAGAGAAAGGTAATGATGCTAAGGCTCGGTAATGTTCATGCCATGAGTTCTTACTCAATTTGACGACCCTCTCTCGGTCATATGCAATCGGGTACTCACTTTCAGAGTATTGTGAAATGAGTTTTCAAAATAACTAGAATAAGTCGTTTATTGATCATCGCTTGCAACCCACATGCAATTAGTCTCGTGGAAGTGACGAATCATGAGCTTGAGCTAATTCTTGGAAAGACGATCGATCAAACTCTAAGGAATTGGTCAATAAAGCTTGATGAGGCTCTTTGGGCCTTTCCAACTCGCCTTCCAGACTCGTAGCGATCGGCACTTCACATTGTCGACTATTTAATGTATGTCTTTTCATTTATCAATCAACCTTGAGCATAAACCATTATGGGCGATGAAGCTACAAAATATAGATGCTAGTGTTACAGCTTTAGAAAGAAAGTACAAAATACTAGAGTTTGAGGAGTATAGGTTCTATGCATTCGAAAGCGCACTATTATATAAAGAGAAAGGCAATGATGCTAAGGTGCAGGTAAAGTTCATGGCATGAGTTCTCACTCATTTCGATGACCCTCTCTCGGTCATATGCAATCGGGTACTCACTTTCAGAGTATTGTGAAATGAGTTTTCAAACTAACTAGAATAAGTCGTTTATTGATCATCGCTTGCAACCCACATGCAATTAGTCTCGTGGAAGTGACGAATCATGAGCTTGAGCTAATTCTTGGAAAGACGATCGATCAAACTCTAAGGAATTGGTCAATAAAGCTTGATGAGGCTCTTTGGGTCTTTCCAACTGCCTTCCAGACTCGTAGCGATCGGCACTTCACATTGTCGACTATTTAATGTATGTCTTTTCATTTATCAATCAACCTTGAGCATAAACCATTATGGGCGATGAAGCTACAAAATATAGATGCTAGTGTTAAAGCTTTAGAAAGAAAGTACCAAATACTAGAGTTGGAGGAGTACATGTTCCATGCATTCGAAAGCGCACTATTATATAAAGAGAAAGGTAATGTTGCTAAGGCTCTGGTAATGTTCATGCCATGAGTTCTTATTCAATTTGACGACCCTCTCTCGGTCATATGCAATCGGGGTAGTCACCTTCAAAGTATTTTCAAATGAGTTTTCAAAATAACTAGAATAACTCATTTATTGATCATCGCTTGCAACCCACATGCAATTAGTCTGGAGGAAGTGACGAATCATGAGCTCGGGCTAATTCTTCGAAAGACGATCGATCAATCTCTGAGGAATTGGTCAACAAAGCTCGATGAGGCTCTTTGGGCCTTTCGACCTGCCTTCAAGACTCGTAGCGATCGACACTTCATATTGTCGACTATTTAATGTTAAGGAGCTAGTGAAGTTCATGCCATGAGTTCTCACTCAATTCGACGACTCTCTCTCGGGCATAAGCAATCGGGGTACTCACATTCAGAGTATTTTCAAACGAAGTTTCAAACTAACTACAATAACTCATTTATTGATCATCGCTTGCCACCCACATGCAATTAGTCTGGACAAAGTGACGAATCTTGAGCTCGGGCTAATTCTTGGAAAGGCGATTGATCAATCTTTGAGGAATTCGTCAATCAAGCTCGATGAGGCTCTTTGGGGCTTTCCAACTGCCTTCAAGACTCGTATCGCTCAACACTTCACCTTGTGAACTATTTAATGGTAAGTCTTGTCATTTATACGTCAACCTTGAGTATAAACCATTATGGGCGATGAAGCGACTAAATATGTATGCTAGTCTTACATCTTTAGAAAGAAAGTACTAACTACTAGAGTTGGAGGAGTACAGATTCCATGCATTCGAAAGCCCAATATTATATAAAGCGAAAGGTGATGATGCTAAGGTGCTGGTAAAGTTCATGCCATGAGTTCTCACTCAATTCGATGACCCTCTCTCGGTCATAAGCAATCGGGGTACTCACTTTCAGAGTATTGTCAAATGAGTTTTCAAACTAACTAGAATAAGTCATTTATTGATCATCGCTTGCCACCCACAAGCAATTAGTCTTGAGGAAGTGACAAATCATGAGCTCGAGCTAATTCTTGGAAAGAGGATCGATCAATCTCTAAGGAATTGGTCAATAAAGCTCGATGAGGCTCTTTGGGCCTTTCGACCTGCCTTCAAGACTCGTAGCGATCGACACTTCATATTGTCGACTATTTAATGGTAAGTCTTGTCATTTATCAGTCAACCTTGAGCATAAACCATTATGGGCGATGAAGCTACTAATTAGAAATGCTAGTGTTACTGCTTTAGAATGAAAGTACCAAATACTAGCGTTGGAGGAGTACAGGTTCAATGCATTCGAAAGCGCACTATTATATAAAGAGAAAGGCAATGATGCTAAGGTGCTGGTAAAGTACATGCCATGAGTTCTCACTCAATTCGATGACCCTCTCTCGGTCATAAGCAATCAGGGTACTCACTTTCAGAGTATTGTCAAATGAGTTTTCAAACTAACTAGAATAAGTCATTTATTGATCATCGCTTGCCACCCACATGCAATTAGTCTTGAGGAAGTGACGAATCATGAGCTCGAGCTAATTCTTGGAAAGACGATCGATCAATCTCTAAGGAATTGGTCAATAAAGCTCGATGAGGCTCTTTGGGGCTTTCCAACTGCCTTCAAGACTCGTAGCGATCGACACTTCATATTGTCGACTATTTAATGGTAAGTCTTGTCATTTATCAGTCAACCTTGAGTATAAACCATTATGGGAGATGAAGCTACTAATTAGAAATGCTAGTGTTACAGCTTTAGAAAGAAAGTACCAAATACTAGCGTTGGAGGAGTACAGGTTCCATGCATTCGAAAGCGCACTATTATATAAAGAGAAAGGCAATGATGCTAAGGAGCTAGTGAAGTTCATGCCATGAGTTCTCACTCAATTCGACGACTCTCTCTCGGTCATAAGCAATCGGGGTACTCACATTCAGAGTATTTTCAAACGAAGTTTCAAACTAACTAGAATAACTCAGTTATTGATCATCGCTTGCCACCCACATGCAATTAGTCTGGACAAAGTGACGAATCTTGAGCTCAGGCTAATTCTTGGAAAGGCGATCGATCAATCTCTAAGGAATTCGTCAATCAAGCTCGATGAGGCTCTTTGGGGCTTTCCAACTGCCTTCAAGACTCGTATCGATCGACACTTCACCTTGTGAACTATTTAATGGTAAGTCTTGTCATTTATACGTCAACCTTGAGTATAAACCATTATGGGCGATGAAGCGACTAAATATGGATGCTAGTCTTATATCTTTAGAAAGAAAGTACCAAATACTAGCGTTGGAGGAGTACAGGTTCCATGCATTCGAAAGCGCACTATTATATAAAGAGAAAGGCAATGATGCTAAGGGGCTGGTAAAGTTCATGCCATGAGTTCTCACTCAATTCGATGACCCTCTCTCGGTCATAAGCAATCGGGGTACTCACTTTCGGAGTATTTTCAAATGAGTTTTCAAAATAACTAGAATAAGTCATTTATTGATCATCGCTTGCCACCCACAAGCAATTAGTCTTGAGGAAGTGACGAATCATGAGCTCGAGCTAATTCTTGGAAAGACGATCGATCAATCTCTAAGGAATTGGTCAATAAAGCTCGATGAGGCTCTTTGGGCCTTTCGACACGCCTTCAAGACTCGTAGCGATCGACACTTCATATTGTCGACTATTCAATGGTAAGTCTTGTCATTTATCGTCAACCTTGAGCATAAACCATTATGGGCGATGAAGCTACTAATTAGAAATGCTAGTGTTACAGCTTTAGAACGAAAGTACCAAATACTAGCGTTGGAGGAGTACAGGTTCCATGCATTCGAAAGCGCACTATTATATAAAGAGAAAGGCAATGATGCTAAGGTGCTGGTAAAGTTCATGCCATGAGTTCTGACTCAATTCGACGACTCTCTCTCGGTCATAAGCAATCGGGGTACTCACTTTAAGAGTATTGTCAAATGAGTTTTCAAACTAACTAGAATAAGTCATTTATTGATCATCGCTTGCCACCCACATGCAATTAGTCTGGAGGAAGTGACGAATCATGAGCTCGAGCTAATTCTTGGAAAGACGATCGATCAATCTCTAAGGAATTGGTCAATAAAGCTCGATGAGGCTCTTTGGGCCTTTCGACTCGCCTTCAAGACTCGTAGCGATCGACACTTCATATTGTCGACTATTCAATGGTAAGTCTTGTCATTTATCGATCAACCTTGAGCATAAACCATTATGGGCGATGAAGCTACTAATTAGAAATGCTAGTGTTACAGCTTTAGAAAGAAAGTACCAAATACTAGTGTTGGAGGAGTACAGGTTCCATGCATTCGAAAGCGCACTATTATATAAAGAGAAAGGCAAGGATGCTAAGGTGCTGGTAAAGTGCATGCCATGAGTTCTGACTCAATTCGACGACTCTCTCTCGGTCATAAGCAATCGGGGTACTCACTTTAAGAGTATTGTCAAATGAGTTTTCAAACTAACTAGAATAAGTCATTTATTGATCATCGCTTGCCACCCACATGCAATTAGTCTGGAGGAAGTGACGAATCATGAGCTCGAGCTAATTCTTGGATAGACGATCGATCAATCTCTAAGGAATTGGTCAATAAAGCTCGATGAGGCTCTTTGGGCCTTTCGACCTGCCTTCAAGACTCGTAGCGATCGACACTTCATATTGTCGACTATTTAATGGTAAGTCTTGTCATTTATCAGTCAACCTTGAGTATAAACCATTATGGGAGATGAAGCTACTAATTAGAAATGCTAGTGTTACAGCTTTAGAAAGAAAGTACCAAATACTAGCATTGGAGGAGTACATGTTCCATGCATTCGAAAGCGCACTATTATGTAAAGAGAAAGGAAATGATGCTAAGATGCTGGTAAAGTTCATGCCATCAGTTCTCACTCAATTCGACGACCCTCTCTCGGTCATAAGCAATCGGGGTACTCACTTTCGGAGTATTGTCAAACGAAGTTTCAAACTAACTAGAATAAGTCATTTATTGATCATCGCTTGCCACCCACAATCAATTAGTCTTGAGGAAGTGACGAATCATGAGCTCGAGCTAATTCTTGGAAAGACGATCGATCAATCTCTAAGGAATTGGTCAATCAAGCTCGATGAGGCTCTTTGGGCCTTTCGACTGCCTTCAAGACTCGTAGCGATCGACACTTCATATTGTCGACTATTTAATGGTAAGTCTTGTCATTTATACGTCAACCTTGAGCATAAACCATTATGGGCGATGAAGCTACTAAATAGAAATGCTAGTCTTATATCTTTAGAAAGAAAGTACCAAATACTAGCGTTGGAGGAGTACAGGTTCCATGCATTCGAAAGCGCACTATTATATAAAGAGAAAGGCAATGATGCTAAGGGGCTGGTAAAGTTCATGCCATGAGTTCTCACTCAATTCGACGACCCTCTCTCGGTCATATGCAATCGGGGTACTTACTTTCAAAGTATTTTCAAATGAGTTTTCAAAATAACTAGAATAAGTCATTTATTGATCATCGCTTGCCACCCACAAGCAATTAGTCTTGAGGAAGTGACGAATCATGAGCTCGAGCTAATTCTTGGAAAGACGATCGATCAATCTCTAAGGAATTGGTCAATAAAGCTCGATGAGGCTCTTTGGGCCTTTCGACCTGCCTTCAAGACTCGTAGCGATCGACACTTCATATTGTCGACTATTTAATGGTAAGTCTTGTCATTTATCAGTCAACCTTGAGCATAAACCATTATGGGCGATGAAGCTACTAATTAGAAATGCTAGTGTTACAGCTTTAGAACGAAAGTACCAAATACTAGTGTTGGAGGAGTACAGGTTCCATGCATTCGAAAGCGCACTATTATATAAAGAGAAAGGCAAGGATGCTAAGGTGCTGGTAAAGTACATGCCATGAGTTCTCACTCAATTCGATGACCCTCTCTCGGTCATAAGCAATCAGGGTACTCACTTTCAGAGTATTGTCAAATGAGTTTTCAAACGAACTAGAATAAGTCATTTATTGATCATCGCTTGCCACCCACAAGCAATTAGTCTTGAGGAAGTGACGAATCATGAGCTCGAGCTAATTCTTGGAAAGACGATCGATCAATCTCTAAGGAATTGGTCAATAAAGCTCGATGAGGCTCTTTGGGCCTTTCGACTGCCTTCAAGACTCGTAGCGATCGACACTTCATATTGTCGACTATTCAATGGTAAGTCTTGTCATTTATCAGTCAACCTTGAGCATAAACCATTATGGGCGATGAAGCTACTAATTAGAAATGCTAGTGTTACAGCTTTAGAAAGAAAGTACCAAATACTAGCGTTGGAGGAGTACAGGTTCCATGCATTCGAAAGCGCACTATTATATAAAGAGAAAGGCAAGGATGCTAAGGTGCTGGTAAAGTGCATGCCATGAGTTCTGACTCAATTCGACGACTCTCTCTCGGTCATAAGCAATCGGGGTACTCACTTTAAGAGTATTGTCAAATGAGTTTTCAAACTAACTAGAATAAGTCATTTATTGATCATCGCTTGCCACCCACATGCAATTAGTCTGGAGGAAGTGACGAATCATGAGCTCGAGCTAATTCTTGGAAAGACGATCGATCAATCTCTAAGGAATTGGTCAATAAAGCTCGATGAGGCTCTTTGGGCCTTTTGACTGCCTTCAAGACTCGTAGCGATCGACACTTCATATTGTCGACTATTTAATGGTAAGTCTTGTCATTTATCGTCAACCTTGAGAATAAACCATTATGGGCGATGAAACTACTAAATATAGATGCTAGTGTTACAGCTTTAGAAAGAAAGTACCAAATACTAGCGTTGGAGGAGTATAGGTTCCATGCATTTGAAAGCGCACTATTATATAAAGAGAAAGGCAAGGATGCTAAGGTGCTGGTAAAGTGCATGCCATGAGTTCTGACTCAATTCGACGACTCTCTCTCGGTCATAAGCAATCGGGGTACTCACTTTAAGAGTATTGTCAAATGAGTTTTCAAACTAACTAGAATAAGTCATTTATTGATCATCGCTTGCCACCCACATGCAATTAGTCTGGAGGAAGTGACGAATCATGAGCTCGAGCTAATTCTTGGATAGACGATCGATCAATCTCTAAGGAATTGGTCAATAAAGCTCGATGAGGCTCTTTCGGCCTTTCGACCTGCCTTCAAGACTCGTAGCGATCGACACTTCATATTGTCGACTATTTAATGGTAAGTCTTGTCATTTATCAGTCAACCTTGAGAATAAACCATTATGGGCGATGAAACTACTAAATATAGATGCTAGTGTTACAGCTTTAGAAAGAAAGTACCAAATACTAGCGTTGGAGGAGTATAGGTTCCATGCATTTGAAAGCGCACTATTATATAAAGAGAAAGGCAAGGATGCTAAGGTGCTTGGTAAAGTGCATGCCATGAGTTCTGACTCAATTCGACGACTCTCTCTCGGTCATAAGCAATCGGGGTACTCACTTTAAGAGTATTGTCAAATGAGTTTTCAAACTAACTAGAATAAGTCATTTATTGATCATCGCTTGCCACCCACATGCAATTAGTCGGAGGAAGTGACGAATCATGAGCTCGAGCTAATTCTTGGAAAGACGATCGATCAATCTCTAAGGAATTGTTCAATGAAGCTCGATGAGGCTCTTTGGGCCTTTCCAACTGCCTTCAAGACTCGTAGCGATCGACACTTCATATTGTCGACTATTTAATGGTAAGTCTTGTCATTTATCAGTCAACCTTGAGAATAAACCATTATTGGCGATGAAGCTACTAAATATAGATGCTAGTGTTACAACTTTAGAAAGAAAGTACCAAATACTAGCGTTGGAGGAGTACCAGTTCCATGCATTCGAAAGTGCACTATTATATAAAGAGAAAGGCAATGATGCTAAGGTGCTAGTGAAGTTCATGCCATGAGTTCTCACTCAATTCGACGACTCCCTCTCGGTCATAAGCAATCGGGGTACTCACTTTCGAAGTATTTTCAAACGAAGTTTCAAAGTAACTAGAATAACTCATTTATTTATCATCGCTTGCCACCCACATGCAATTAGTCTGGATAAAGTGACGAATCTTGAGCTCGGGCTAATTCTTGGAAAGACGATCGATCAATCTCTGAGGAATTGGTCAATCAAGCTCGATGAGGCTCTTTGGGCCTTTCCAATTGCCTTCAAGACTCGTATCGATCGACACTTCACCTTGTGAACTATTTAATGGTAAGTCTTGTCATTTATACGTCAACCTTGAGTATAAACCATTATGGGCGATGAAGCGACTAAATATGGATGCTAGTCTTACATCTTTAGAAAGAAAGTACCAAATACTAGAGTTGGAGGAGTACAGGTTCCATGCATTCGAAAGCGCAATATTATATAAAGAGAAAGGCAATGATGCTAAGGTCTTGGTAAAGTTCATGCCATGAGTTCTCACTCAATTCGATGACCCTCTCTCGGTCATAAGCAATCGGGGTACTCACTTTCGAGTATTGTCAAATGAGTTTTCAAACTAACTAGAATAAGTCATTTATTGATCATCGCTTGCCACCCACATGCAATTATTCTGGAGGAAGTGACGAATCATGAACTCCACCTAATTCTTGGAAAGACGATCGATCAATCTCTAAGGAATTGGTCAATCAAGCTCGATGAGGCTCTTTGGGCCTTTCCAACTGCCTTCAAGACTCATAGCGATCGGCACTTCACATTGTCGACTATTTAATGGTAAGTACGGTCATTTATCGGTCAACCTTGAGCATAAACCATCATGGGCGATGAAGCTACTAAATATAAATGCTAGTGTTACGGCTTTACAAAGAAAGTACCAAATACTAGCGTTGGAGGAGTACGGGTTCCATGCATTCGAAAGCGCACTATTATATAAAGAGAAAGGCAATGATGCTAAAGTGCTTGGTAAAGTTCATGCCATGACATCTCACAGAATTCGACGACTCTCTCTCGGTCATATGCAATCGGGGTACTCACTTTCAAAGTATTTTCAAATGAGTTTTCAAAATAACTAGAATAACTCATTTATTGATCATCGCTTGCCACCCACATGCAATTAGTCTGGAGGAAGTGACGAATCCTGAGCTCGGGCTAATTCTTGGAAAGACGATCGATCAATCTCTGAGGAATTGGTCCATCAAGCTCGATGAGGCTCTTTGGGCCTTTCCAACTGCCTTCAAGACTCGTAGCAATCGGCACTTCACCTTCTCAACTATTTAATGGTAAGTCTAGTCATTTATACGTCAAACTTGCGTATAAACCATTATGGGCGATGGAGCGACTAAATATGGATGCTAGTCTTACATCTTTAGAAATAATGTACCAACTACTAGAGTTGGAGGAGTATAGGTTCCATGCATTCGAAAGTGTAATATTATATAAAGAGGAAGGTAATGATGCTAAGGTCTTGGTTAAGTTCATGCCATGAGTTCTCACTCAATTCGATGACCCTCTCTCGGTCATAAGCAATCGGGTTACTCGGTTTCGAGTATTGTCAAATGAGTTTTCAAACTAACTAGAATAAGTCATTTATTGATCATCACTTGCCACCCACATGCAATTAGTATGGAGGAATTGACGAATCATGAGCTCGAGCTAATTCTTGGAAAGACGATCGATCAATCTCTAAGGAATTGGTCAATCAAGCTCGATGAGGCTCTTTAGGCCTTTCCAATTGCCTTCAAGACTCATAGCGATCGGCACTTCACATTGTCGACTAATTAATCGTAAGTCTGGTCATTTATCAGTCAACCTTGAGCATAAACCATCATGGGCGATGAAGCTACTAAATATAAATGCTAGTGTTACGGCTTTACAAAGAAAGTACCAAATACTAGCGTTGGAGGAGTACGGGTTCCATGCATTCGAAAGCGCACTATTATATAAAGAGAAAGGCAATGATGTTAAAGTGCTGGTAAAGTTCATGCCATGACATCTCACTGAATTCGACGACTCTCTCTCGGTCATATGCAATCGGGGTACTCACTTTCAAAGTATTTTCAAATGAGTTTTCAAAATAACTAGAATAACTCATTTATTGATCATCGCTTGCCACCCACATGCAATTAGTCTGGAGGAAGTGACGAATCTGAGCTCGGGCTAATTCTTGGAAAGACGATCGATCAATCTGCGAGGAATTGGTCCTCGAAGCTCGATGAGGCTCTTTGGGCCTTTCATGCCTCAGACATCAAGCTCGGCACTTCACCTTCTCAACTATTTAATGGTAAGTCTAGTCATTTATACGTCAACCTTGCGTATAAACCATTATGGGCGATGAAGCGACTAAATATGGATGCTAGTCTTACATCTTTAGAAATAATGTACCAACTACTAGAGTTGGAGGAGTATAGGTTCCATGCATTCGAAAGTGTAATATTATATAAAGAGAAAGGCAATAAAGTGGTTGAAGTTCATGCCATGAGTTCTCACTCAATTCGACGACCCTCTCTCGGTCATAAGCAATCGGGGTACTCACATTCAGAGTATCTTCAAATGAGTTT
>JAUJYP020000222.1:0-92668 GCA_030674075.2 Linum usitatissimum
CATCCACCTCGTACCCTACTTGTTCGTACTAAGTGTACTTCCACCATGAACCGTACACCTTGATACAATGTACATCCGTGATGACCCATTCATGGTGCACACAAGATACATTACATTTCCACTATGCATTCTCCGCAAGTTGGTATGTTGCACTTCCACGATGGACTACGCACCATGCAAGTTTGGAATGTTGCACTTTACTTTTCATGGTACACCAAGATACGGTGCAATTCGACTATGAATCCTTGCATAATGCACAATGGTATGGTGTAATTCCATTATGCACCATGCAATAATTCACCTTGGTATTATGCAAATCTGCTATACACCCTGCACAATTCACCTTGGTATGATACACTTCCACCGAGCATTATGGCACGTGTTCCTTGATATAGTGCACTTTGGCCACGTAGTATAAACCTTGGTATCGTGCACTTTTATCTATCTACCCGGAACTTTGCAATTTTAGTATATTGGACTTCCACTTGTCACCATTTATATTAGTATGATGAAGTTCCACTATTCACCATGCATTATGCATTATAGTATAGTGCACTTCATCCATGCACTATGCATTTTGCAACAGTACGACGCACTTCATAACACACTATGCATCGTGCAGCTTGGTAGGTGAATTTCCCTATGTACCTTGCACTTTTTGCACCTTAGTACGATGCAACGTCATTAAAAAAAGCGCAGCTTTTATTTTTCGCATCCACCGAGGCATTGAGCTCTTTGAACCACCTGGTATAGTTCACATAGACTATCCACCTTTTACCTTGGACCGGGGAACTTCCGGCATCCTCCTTTTCACTTTACCACTACTTGTTTCGTACGGTGTACTTCCACCATGAACCGTACACCTTGATACAATGTACATCCGCGATGACCCATGCATGGTGCACATTAGTGCATTACATTTCCACTATGCATTCGCAAGTTGGTATGTTGCACTTCCACCATGGACTACGCACCATGCGCTTGGAACGGTGCACTTTTACTTTTCATGGTACACCATGGTACGGTGCAATTCGACTATGCACCTTGCATAATGCACCATGGTATGGTGTAATTCCATTATGCACCATGCACAATTCACCTTGGTATTGTGCAAATCAGCTATACACCTTGCACAATTCACCTTGTTATGATGCACTTCCACCGAGCACTATGGCACGTGCTCCTTGATATAGTGCACTTCGACTATGTAGTATAAACCTTGGTATCGCGCACTTCGACTATCTACGGAACTTTGCACCTTAGTATATTGGACTTCCACTATGCACCATG
This sequence comes from Linum usitatissimum, assembly GCA_030674075.2. NCBI lineage: Eukaryota > Viridiplantae > Streptophyta > Magnoliopsida > Malpighiales > Linaceae > Linum > Linum usitatissimum. Next base: position 1,291 of record JAUJYP020000222.1, read on the forward strand.
TATATTAGTATGATGCGTTCCACTATTCACCATGCATTGTGCACTATAGTATGGTGCACTTCAACCATGCACTATGCATTTTGCAACTTGGTACGACGCACTTCATAACACACTATGCATCGTGCAGCTTGGTACTGAATTTCCACTATGTACCTTGCACTTTGCACCTTGGTACGGTGCACTGTCATTAAAAACCGCAACTTTGTATTTTTCACATCCACCAAGCACTATGCTCTTTGAACCCTGGTATAGTTCACTTAGACTATCCACCGCACCTTGAACGGGAACTTCCCACCATCCAATTTCGCACTTTACTTAGTTCTATTGCAATTTCCACCATGAACTCTACACCCGATACAAATGTACATCCGCGATGACCCATTCATGAAAATATTATACATTATATCACTATACTTGCAGTTACTGGTATGTTGCACTTCCACCATGGATCACATTAAATTTATGTGCCTTGGAATGTTGCACTTTTACTTTTCATGGTACACCATGGTACGGTGCAATTCGACTATGCACCTTGCATAATGCACCATGGTATGGTGTAATCTATTATGCACCATGCAATTCACCTTGGTATTGTGCAAACCAAATATACACCTTGCACAATTCACCTTGTTATGATACACTTCCACCGAGCATTATACAGTAACGTGATCCTTGATATAGTGCACTTCGACTACCTAGTATAAACCATGGTATCGCGCACTTTAACTATCTACACGGAACTTTGCACCTTAGTATATTGGACTTCATATGCACCATTTATATTAGTATGATGCGGTTCACTATTCACAATGCATTGTGCACTATAGTATGGTGCACTTCAACCATGCACTATGCATTTTGCAATTGGTACGACGCACTTCATAACACACTATGCATCGTGCAGCTTGGTACAAAGCTGAATTTCCACATGTACCTTGCACTTCGCACCTTGGTACAAGGCACTGTCATTAAAAAACCGCAACTTTGTATTTTTCACATCCACCAAGCACTATGCTCTTTGAACCCCGGTATAGTTCACTTAGACTATCCACACTCGCACCTTTGAACGGGGAACTTCCACCATCCACCTTGCACTTTACTTGTTCGTACGGTGTACTTCCACCATGAACCGTACACCTTGCTACAATGTACTTCCGCGATGACCCATTCATGGTGCACATTAGTACATTACATTTCCACTATGCATTCGTGCTGGGTATGTTGCACTTCCACCATGGACTACGCACCATGTACTGAATGCTGTACCTTTACTTTTCATGGTTCACGAAGATACGTGCACCCGACTCTGCACCTTGCATAATGCGCACAGATGCGTAATTCCATCATTCAGAATTCACAATTCACATTCATATCAGGTAAGAATCACCCATACACTCGTATATAACCACCTCGTTACTTACGCACTTCCATCGAACACTACGCACGCGCTCCTCGATATACAGCACTTCGACTACGTAAGATAAACCTTGGTATCGCGCACTTCGAATTATCTACCCTGAACTCTGCACCTTAGTATATTGGACTTCCACTACGCACCATTTATATTAGTATTTACGATGCGGTTTCACCATTCACCATGCATCGTGCACTATAGTATGGTGCACTTCAACCATGCACTACGCATTTTGTAACTTGGTACTGTACGCACTTCATAACACACTATGCATCGGTGCACCTTGGTACACAAGCTGTGAATTTCCACTATGTGCCTTGCACTTCGCACCTTGGTGCAAGTGCACTGTCATTAAAAAAACTGCAACTTTGTATTTTTTTCGCATCCACCAAGCACTATGCTCTTTGAACCCTGGTATAGTTCACTTAGACTATCCACATTGCACCTTGGAACGGAGAACTTCCACCATCCACCTTGCACTTTACTTGTTCGTACGGTGTACTTCCACCATGAACCGTACACCTTGATACAATGTACATCCGCGATGACCCATGCATGGTGCACATTAGTGCATTACATTTTCACTATGCATTCGCAAGTTGGTATGTTGCACTTCCACCATGGACTACGCACCATGCATAAATTTTGGAACAGTTGCACTTTTACTTTTCATGGTACACCATGATACGCTGCAATTCGACTATGCACCTTGCATAATGCACAATGGTATGGTGTAATTCCATTATGCACCATGCACAATTCACCTTGGTATTGTGCAAATCAGCTATACACCTTGCACAATTCACCTTGTTATGATACACTTCCACCGAGCATTATGGCACGTGATCCTTGATATAGTGCACTTCGACTACGTAGTATAAACCTTGGTATCGCGCACTTTGACTATCTACCCGGAACTTTGCACCTTAGTATATTGGACTTCCACTATGCACCATGTATATTAGTATGATGCAGTTCCACTATTCACCATGCATTGTGCACTATAGTATGGTGCACTTCAACCATGCACTATGCATTTTGCAACTTGGTACGACGCACTTCATAACACACTATGCATCGTGCACCTTGGTACATGTTGAATTTCCACTATGTACCTTGCACTTTGCACCTTGGTACGTTGCACCGTCATTAAAAAACCGCAACTTTGTATTTTTCGCATCCACCAAGCACTATGCTCTTTGAACCCCGGTATAGTTCACTTAGACTATCCACACCGCACCTTGGAACTGGGAACTTCCACCATCCACCTTGCACTTTACTTGTTCGTACGGTGTACTTCCACCATGAACCGTACACCTTGATACAATGTACATCCGCGATGACCCATGCATGGTGCACATTAGTGCATTACATTTCCACTATGCATTCTCGCAAGTTGGTATGTTGCACTTCCAACATGGACTATGCACCATGCATCTTGGAACGGTGCACTTTTACTTTTCATGGTACACCATGGTACGGTGCAATTCGACTATGCACCTTGCATAATGCACCATGGTATGGTGTAATTCCATTATGCACCATGCACAATTCACCTTGGTATTGTGCAAATCAGCTATACACCTTGCACAATTCACCTTGTTATGATGCACTTCCACCGAGCACTATGGCACGTGCTCCTTGATATAGTGCACTTCGACTATGTAGTATAAACCTTGGTGTCGCACACTTTGACTATCTACCCGGAAGTTTGCACCTTAGTATATTGGACTTCCACTATGCACCATGTATATTAGTATGATGCAGTTCCACTATTCACCATGCATTGTGCACTATAGTATGGTGCACTTCAACCATGCACTATGCATTTTGCAACTTGGTACGACGCACTTCATAACACACTATGCATCGTGCAGCTTGGTACAGTTGAATTTCCACTATGTACCTTGCACTTTGCACCTTGGTATAGTGCACCGTCATTAAAAAAACCGCAACTTTGTATTTTTCACATCCACCAAGCACTATGCTCTTTGAACCCCGGTATAGTTCACTTAGACTATCCACACCGCACCTTGGAACGGGGAACTTCCACCATCCACCTTGCACTTTACTTGTTCGTACGGTGTACTTCCACCATGAACCGTACACCTTGATACAATGTACATCCGCGATGACCCATGCATGGTGCACATTAGTACATTACATTTCCACTATGCATTCCCGCAAGTTGGTATGTTGCACTTCCACCATGGACTACGCACCATGCAGCTTGGAACGGTGCACTTTTACTTTTCATGGTACACCATGATACGGTGCAATTCGACTATGCACCTTGCATAATGCACCATGGTATGGTGTAATTCCATTATGCACCATGCACAATTCACCTTGGTATTGTGCAAATCAGCTATACACCTTGCACAATTCACCTTGTTATGATGCACTTCCACCGAGCACTATGGCACGTGCTCCTTGATATAGTGCACTTCGACTATGTAGTATAAACCTTGGTATCGCGCACTTCGACTATCTACCCGGAACTTTGCACCTTAGTATATTGGACTTCCACTATGCACCATGTATATTAGTATGATGCAGTTCCACTATTCACCATGCATTGTGCACTATAGTATGGTGCACTTCAACCATGCACTATGCATTTTGCAACTTGGTACGACGCACTTCATAACACACTATGCATCGTGCAGCTTGGTACAGTTGAATTTCCACTATGTACCTTGCACTTTGCACCTTGGTACAAAGGTGCACCGTCATTATAAAAACCGCAACTTTGTATTTTTCACATCCACCAAGCACTATGCTCTTTGAACCCCGGTATAGTTCACTTAGACTATCCACACCGCACCTTGGAACGGGAACTTCCACCATCCACCTTGCACTTTACTTGTTCGTACGGTGTACTTCCACCATGAACCGTACACCTTGATACAATGTACATCCGCGATGACCCATGCATGGTGCACATTAGTGCATTACATTTCCACTATGCATTCCGCAAGTTGGTATGTTGCACTTCCACCATGGACTACGCACCATGCAGTTTTGGAACGGTGCACTTTTACTTTTCATGGTACACCATGGTACGGTGCAATTCGACTATGCACCTTGCATAATGCACCATGGTATGGTGTAATTCCATTATGCACCATGCACAATTCACCTTGGTATTGTGCAAATCAGCTATACACCTTGCACAATTCACCTTGTTATGATGCACTTCCACCGAGCACTATGGCACGTGCTCCTTGATATAGTGCACTTCGACTATGTAGTATAAACCTTGGTATCGCGCACTTCGACTATCTACCCGGAACTTTGCACCTTAGTATATTGGACTTCCACTATGCACCATGTATATTAGTATGATGCAGTTCCACTATTCACCATGCATTGTGCACTATAGTATGGTGCACTTCAACCATGCACTATGCATTTTGCAACTTGGTACGACGCACTTCATAACACACTATGCATCGTGCAGCTTGGTATAGTGAATTTCCACTATGTACCTTGCACTTTGCACCTTGGTACAGTGCACTGTCATTATAAAAACCGCAACTTTGTATTTTTCACATCCACCAAGCACTATGCTCTTTGAACCCTGGTATAGTTCACTTAGACTATCCACACCGCACCTTGGAACGGGGAACTTCCACCATCCACCTTGCACTTTACTTGTTCGTACGGTGTACTTCCACCATGAACCGTACACCTTGATACAATGTACATCCGCGATGACCCATGCATGGTGCACATTAGTGCATTACATTTCCACTATGCATTCTGCAAGTTGGTATGTTGCACTTCCACCATGGACTACGCACCATGCAGCTTGGAACGGTGCACTTTTACTTTTCATGGTACACCATGGTATGGTGCAATTCGACTATGCACCTTGCATAATGCACCATGGTATGGTGTAATTCCATTATGCACCATGCACAATTCACCTTGGTATTGTGCAAATCAGCTATACACCTTGCACAATTCACCTTGTTATGATGCACTTCCACCGAGCACTATGGCACGTGCTCCTTGATATAGTGCACTTCGACTATGTAGTATAAACCTTGGTATCGCGCACTTCGACTATCTACCCGGAACTTTGCACCTTAGTATATTGGACTTCCACTATGCACCATGTATATTAGTATGATGCAGTTCCACTATTCACCATGCATTGTGCACTATAGTATGGTGCACTTCAACCATGCACTATGCATTTTGCAACTTGGTACGACGCACTTCATAACACACTATGCATCGTGCACCTTGGTACAGTGCTGAATTTCCACTATGTACCTTGCACTTTGCACCTTGGTACAAGCACCGTCATTAAAAACCGCAACTTTGTATTTTTCACATCCACCAAGCACTATGCTCTTTGAACCCCGGTATAGTTCACTTAGACTATCCACACCGCACCTTGGAACGGGGAACTTCCACCATCCACCTTGCACTTTACTTGTTCGTACGGTGTACTTCCACCATGAACCGTACACCTTGATACAATGTACATCCGCGATGACCCATGCATGGTGCACATTAGTGCATTACATTTCCACTATGCATTCTCCCGCAAGTTGGTATGTTGCACTTCCACCATGGACTATGCACCATGCATCTTGGAACGGTGCACGTTCACTTTTCATGGTACACCATGGTACGGTGCAATTCGACTATGCACCTTGCATAATGCACCATGGTATGGTGTAATTCCATTATGCACCATGCACAGTTCACCTTGGTATTGTGCAAATCACCTATACACCTTGCACAATTCACCTTGTTATGATGCACTTCCACCGAGCACTATGGCACGTGCTCCTTGATATAGTGCACTTCGACTACGTAGTATAAACCTTGGTATCGCGCACTTCGACTATCTACCCGGAACTTTGCACCTTAGTATATTGGACTTCCACTATGCACCATGTATATTAGTATGATGCAGCTCCACTATTCACCATGCATTGTGCACTATAGTATGGTGCACTTCAACCACGCACTATGCATTTTGCAACTTGGTACGACGCACTTCATAACACACTATGCATCGTGCACCTTGGTACAGTGAATTTCCCCTATGTTCCTTGCACTTTGCACCTTGGTACAAAGTGCATCGTCATTATAAAAACCGCAACTTTGTATTTTTCACATCCACCAAGCACTATGCTCTTTGAACCCCGGTATAGTTCACTTAGACTATCCACACCGCACCTTGGAACGGGGAACTTCCACCATCCACCTTGCACTTTACTTGTTCGTACGGTGTACTTCCACCATGAACCGTACACCTTGATACAATGTACATCCGCGATGACCCATGCATGGTGCACATTAGTACATTACATTTCCACTATGCATTCCCGCAAGTTGGTATGTTGCACTTCCACCATGGACTACGCACCATGCAGCTTGGAACGGTGCACTTTTACTTTTCATGGTACACCATGATACGGTGCAATTCGACTATGCACCTTGCATAATGCACCATGGTATGGTGTAATTCCATTATGCACCATGCACAATTCACCTTGGTATTGTGCAAATCAGCTATACACCTTGCACAATTCACCTTGTTATGATGCACTTCCACCGAGCACTATGGCACGTGCTCCTTGATATAGTGCACTTCGACTATGTAGTATAAACCTTGGTATCGCGCACTTCGACTATCTACCCGGAACTTTGCACCTTAGTATATTGGACTTCCACTATGCACCATGTATATTAGTATGATGCAGCTCCACTATTCACCATGCATTGTGCACTATAGTATGGTGCACTTCAACCATGCACTATGCATTTTGCAACTTGGTACGACGCACTTCATAACACACTATGCATCGTGCAGCTTGGTATAGTGAATTTCCACTATGTACCTTGCACTTTGCACCTTGGTACAAAGGTAATCGTCATTAAAAACCGCAACTTTGTATTTTTCACATCCACCAAGCACTATGCTCTTTGAACCCCGGTATAGTTCACTTAGACTATCCACACCGCACCTTGGAACGGGGAACTTCCACCATCCACCTTGCACTTTACTTGTTCGTACGGTGTACTTCCACCATGAACCGTACACCTTGATACAATGTACATCCGCGATGACCCATGCATGGTGCACATTAGTGCATTACATTTCCACTATGCATTCTCGCAAGTTGGTATGTTGCACTTCCACCATGGACTACGCACCATGCATCTTGGAACGGTGCACTTTTACTTTTCATGGTACACCATGGTACGGTGCAATTCGACTATGCACCTTGCATAATGCACCATGGTATGGTGTAATTCCATTATGCACCATGCACAATTCACCTTGGTATTGTGCAAATCAGCTATACACCTTGCACAATTCACCTTGTTATGATGCACTTCCACCGAGCACTATGGCACGTGCTCCTTGATATAGTGCACTACGACTACGTAGTATAAACCTTGGTATCGCGCTCTTCGACTATCTACCCGGAACTTTGCACCTTAGTATATTGGACTTCCACTATGCACCATGTATATTAGTATGATGCAGTTCCACTATTCACCATGCATTGTGCACTATAGTATGGTGCACTCCAACCATGCACTATGCATTTTGCAACTTGGTACGACGCACTTCATAACACACTATGCATCGTGCAGCTTGGTATAGTGAATTTCCACTATGTACCTTGCACTTTGCACCTTGGTACAAAGGTGCACCGTCATTATAAAACCGCAACTTTGTATTTTTCACATCCACCAAGCACTATGCTCTTTGAACCCTAGTATAGTTCACTTAGACTATCCACACCGCACCTTGGAACTGGGGAACTTCCACCATCCACCTTGCACTTTACTTGTTCGTACGGTGTACTTCCACCATGAACTGTACACCTTGATACAATGTACATCCGCGATGACCCATGCATGGTGCACATTAGTGCATTACATTTCCACTATGCATGCAAGTTGGTATGTTGCACTTCCACCATGGACTACGCACCATGCATCTTGGAACGGTGCACTTTTACTTTTCATGGTACACCATGGTATGGTGCAATTCGACTATACACCTTGCATAATGCACCATGGTATGGTGTAATTCCATTATGCACCATGCACAATTCACCTTGGTATTGTGCAAATCACTTATTCACCTTGCACAATTCACCTTGTTATGATGCACTTCCACCGAGCACTATGGCACGTGCTCCTTGATATAGTGCACTTCGACTATGTAGTATAAACTTTGGTATTGTGCACTTCGACTATCTACCCGGAACTTTGCACCTTAGTATAGTGGACTTCCACTATGCACCATGTATATTAGTATGATGCAGCCTCCACTATTCACCATGCATTGTGCACTATAGTATGGTGCACTTCAACCATGCACTATGCATTTTGTAACTTGGTACGACGCACTTCATAACACACTATGCATCGTGCACCTTGGTACATTGAATTTCCACTATGTACCTTGCACTTTGCACCTTGGTATAGTGCATCGTCATTATAAAAACGCAACTTTGTATTTTTCACATCCACCAAGCACTATGCTCTTTGAACCCCGGTATAGTTCACTTAGACTATCCACACCGCACCTTGGAACGGGGAACTTCCACCATCCACCTTGCACTTTACTTGTTCGTACGGTGTACTTCCACCATGAACCGTACACCTTGATACAATGTACATCCGCGATGACCCATGCATGGTGCACATTAGTGCATTACATTTCCACTATGCATTCCCGCAAGTTGGTATGTTGCACTTCCACCATGGACTACGCACCATGCATCTTGGAACGGTGCACTTTTTAATTTTCATGGTACACCATGGTACGGTGCAATTCGACTATGCACCTTGCATAATGCACCATGGTATGGTGTAATTCCATTATGCACCATACACAATTCACCTTGGTATTGTGCAAATCAGCTATACACCTTGCACAATTCACCTTGTTATGATGCACTTCCACCGAGCACTATGGCACGTGCTCCTTGATATAATGCACTTCGACTATGGAGTATAAACCTTGGTATCGCGCACTTCGACTATCTACCCGGAAGTTTGCACCTTAGTATATTGGACTTCCACTATGCACCATGTATATTAGTATGATGCAGTTCCACTATTCACCATGCATTGTGCACTATAGTATGGTGCACTTCAACCATGCACTATGCATTTTGCAACTTGGTACGACGCACTTCATAACACACTATGCATCGTGTACCTTGGTACAGTGAATTTCCACTATGTACCTTGCACTTTGCACCTTGGTACAAAGTTGCATCGTCATTATAAAAACCGCAACTTTGTATTTTTCACATCCACCAAGCACTATGCTCTTTGAACCCTGGTATAGTTCACTTAGACTATCCACACCGCACCTTGGAACGGGGAACTTCCACCATCCACCTTGCACTTTACTTGTTCGTACGGTGTACTTCCACCATGAACCGTACACCTTGATACAATGTACATCCGCGATGACCCATGCATGCTGCAAATTAGTGCATTACATTTCCACTATGCATTCTGCAAGTTGGTATGTTGCACTTCCACCATGGACTACGCACCATGCAGGTTGGAACGGTGCACTTTTACTTTTCATTGTACACCATGGTACGGTGCAATTCAACTATTCACCTTGCATAATGCATCATGGTATGGTGTAATTCCATTATGCACCATGCACAATTCACCTTGGTATTGTGCAAATCACCTATACACCTTGCACAATTCACCTTGTTATGATGCACTTCCACCGAGCACTATGGCACGTGCTCCTTGATATAGTGCACTTCGACTACGTAGTATAAACCTTGGTATCGCGCACTTCGACTATCTATCCGGAACTTTGCACCTTAGTATATTGGACTTCCACTATGCACCATGTATATTAGTATGATGCAGCTCCACTATTCACCATGCATTGTGCACTATAGTATGGTGCACTTCAACCATGCACTATGCATTTTGCAACTTGGTACGACGCACTTCATAACACACTATGCATCGTGCAGCCTTGGTATGGTGAATTTCCACTATGTACCTTGCACTTTGCACCTTGGTACAAAGGCATCGTCATTATAAAAACCGCAACTTTGTATTTTTCACATCCACCAAGCACTATGCTCTTTGAACCCCGGTATAGTTCACTTAGACTATCCACACAATCGCACCTTGGAACGGGGAACTTCCACCATCCACCTTGCACTTTACTTGTTCGTACGGTGTACTTCCACCATGAACCGTACACCTTGATACAATGTACATCCGCGATGACCCATGCATGGTGCACATTAGTGCATTACATTTCCACTATGCATGCAAGTTGGTATGTTGCACTTCCACCATGGACTACGCACCATGCAGCTTGAACGGTGCACTTTTACTTTTCATGGTACACCATGGTACGGTGCAATTCGACTATGCACCTTGCATAATGCACCATGGTATGGTGTAATTCCATTATGCACCATGCACAATTCACCTTGGTATTGTGCAAATCACCTATACACCTTGCACAATTCACCTTGTTATGATGCACTTCCACCGAGCACTATGGCACGTGCTCCTTGATATAGTGCACTTCGACTATGTAGTATAAACCTTGGTATCGCGCACTTCGACTATCTACCCGGAACTTTGCACCTTAGTATATTGGACTTCCACTATGCACCATGTATATTAGTATGATGCAGTTCCACTATTCACCATGCATTGTGCACTATAGTATGGTGCACTTCAACCATGCACTATGCATTTTGCAACTTGGTACGACGCACTTCATAACACACTATGCATCGTGCACCTTGGTATAGTGAATTTCCACTATGTACCTTGCACTTTGCACCTTGGTACAAAGTGCACCGTCATTATAAAAACCGCAACTTTGTATTTTTCACATCCACCAAGCACTATGCTCTTTGAACCCTCGGTATAGTTCACTTAGACTATCCACACCGCACCTTGGAACGGGGAACTTCCACCATCCACCTTGCACTTTACTTGTTCGTACGGTGTACTTCCACCATGAACCGTACACCTTGATACAATGTACATCCGCGATGACCCATGCACGGTGCACATTAGTGCATTACATTTCCACTATGCGTTCCGCAAGTTGGTATGTTGCACTTCCACCATGGACTACGCACCATGCAGTTTTTGGAACGGTGCACTTTTACTTTTCATGGTACACCATGGTACGGTGCAATTCGACTATGCACCTTGCATAATGCACCATGGTATGGTGTAATTCCATTATGCACCATGCACAATTCACCTTGGTATTGTGCAAATCACCTATACACCTTGCACAATTCACCTTGTTATGATGCACTTCCACCGAGCACTATGGCACGTGCTCCTTGATATAGTGCACTTCGACTATGTAGTATAAACCTTGGTATCGCGCACTTCGACTATCTACCCGGAACTTTGCACCTTAGTATATCGACTTCCACTATGCACCATGTATATTAGTATGATGCCTCCACTATTCACCATGCATTGTGCACTATAGTATGGTGCACTTCAACCACGCACTATGCATTTTGCAACTTGGTACGACGCACTTCATAACACACTATGCATCGTGCGCCTTGGTATAGTGAATTTCCACTATGTACCTTGCACTTTGCACCTTGGTACAAAGGCACCGTCATTAAAAAACCGCAACTTTGTATTTTTCACATCCACCAAGCACTATGCTCTTTGAACCCCGGTATAGTTCACTTAGACTATCCACACCGCACCTTGGAACGGGGAACTTCCACCATCCACCTTGCACTTTACTTGTTCGTACGGTGTACTTCCACCATGAACCGTACACCTTGATACAATGTACATCCGCGATGACCCATGCATGGTGCACATTAGTGCATTACATTTCCACTATGCATTCCCGCAAGTTGGTATGTTGCACTTCCACCATGGACTACGCACCATGCATCTTGGAACGGTGCACTTTTACTTTTCATGGTACACCATGGTACTGTGCAATTCGACTATGCACCTTGCATAATGCACCATGGTATGGTGTAATTCCATTATGCACCATGCACAATTCACCTTGGTATTGTGCAAATCAGCTATACACCTTGCACAATTCACCTTGTTATGATGCACTTCCACCGAGCACTATGGCACGTGCTCCTTGATATAGTGCACTTCGACTATGTAGTATAAACCATGGTATCGCACACTTCGACTATCTACCCGGAACTTTGCACCTTAGTATATTGGACTTCCACTATGCACCATGTATATTAGTATGATGCAATTCCACTATTCACAATGCATTGTGCACTATAGTATGGTGCACTTCAGCCATGCACTATGCATTTTGCAACTTGGTACGACGCACTTCATAACACACTATGCATCGTGCAGCTTGGTACAAGTGAATTTCCACTATGTACCTTGCACTTTGCACCTTGGTACAAAGGTGCATCGTCATTAAAAACCGCAACTTTGTATTTTTCACATCCACCAAGCACTATGCTCTTTGAACCCCGGTATAGTTCACTTAGACTATCCACATCGCACCTTGGAACGGGGAACTTCCACCATCCACCTTGCACTTTACTTGTTCGTACGGTGTACTTCCACCATGAACCGTACACCTTGATACAATGTACATCCGCGATGACCCATGCATGGTGCACATTAGTACATTACATTTCCACTATGCATTCCGCAAGTTGGTATGTTGCACTTCCACCATGGACTACGCACCATGCAGTTTTGGAACGGTGCACTTTTACTTTTCATGGTACACCATGGTACGGTGCAATTCGACTATGCACCTTGCATAATGCACCATGGTATGGTGTAATTCCATTATGCACCATGCACAATTCACCTTGGTATTGTGCAAATCAGCTATACACCTTGCACAATTCACCTTGTTATGATGCACTTCCACCGAGCACTATGGCACGTGCTCCTTGATATAGTGCACTACGACTATGTAGTATAAACCTTGGTGTCGCACACTTTGACTATCTACCCGGAAGTTTGCACCTTAGTATATTGGACTTCCACTATGCACCATGTATATTAGTATGATGCAGTTCCACTATTCACCATGCATTGTGCACTATAGTATGGTGCACTTCAACCATGCACTATGCATTTTGCAACTTGGTACGACGCACTTCATAACACACTATGCATCGTGCAGCTTGGTACAGTGAATTTCCACTATGTACCTTGCACTTTGCACCTTGGTACAAAGCTGCATCGTCATTAAAAACCGCAACTTTGTATTTTTCACATCCACCAAGCACTATGCTCTTTGAACCCCGGTATAGTTCACTTAGACTATCCACACCGCACCTTGGAACGGGGAACTTCCACCATCCACCTTGCACTTTACTTGTTCGTACGGTGTACTTCCACCATGAACCGTACACCTTGATACAATGTACATCCGCGATGACCCATGCATGGTGCACATTAGTACATTACATTTCCACTATGCATTCGCAAGTTGGTATGTTGCACTTCCACCATGGACTACGCACCATGCAGCTTGGAACGGTGCACTTTTACTTTTCATGGTACACCATGATACGGTGCAATTCGATTATGCACTTTGCATAATGCACCATGGTATGGTGTAATTCCATTATGCACCATGCACAATTCACCTTGGTATTGTGCAAATCAGCTATACACCTTGCACAATTCACCTTGTTATGATGCACTTCCACCGAGCACTATGGCACGTGCTCCTTGATATAGTGCACTTCGACTATGTAGTATAAACCTTGGTATCGCGCACTTCGACTATCTACCCGGAACTTTGCACCTTAGTATATTGGACTTCCACTATGCACCATGTATATTAGTATGATGCAGCTCCACTATTCACCATGCATTGTGCACTATAGTATGGTGCACTTCAACCATGCACTATGCATTTTGCAACTTGGTACGACGCACTTCATAACACACTATGCATCGTGCAGCTTGGTACAATGAATTTCCACTATGTACCTTGCACTTTGCACCTTGGTACATAGTGCACCGTCATTATAAAAACCGCAACTTTGTATTTTTCACATCCACCAAGCACTATGCTCTTTGAACCCTGGTATAGTTCACTTAGACTATCCACACTCGCACCTTGGAACGGGGAACTTCCACCATCCACCTTGCACTTTACTTGTTCGTACGGTGTACTTCCACCATGAACCGTACACCTTGATACAATGTACATCCGCGATGACCCATGCATGGTGCACATTAGTGCATTACATTTCCACTATGCATTCTGCAAGTTGGTATGTTGCACTTCCACCATGGACTACGCACCATGCAGCTTGGAACGGTGCACTTTTACTTTTCATGGTACACCATGGTACGGTGCAATTCGACTATGCACCTTGCATAATGCACCATGGTATGGTGTAATTCCATTATGCACCATGCACAATTCACCTTGGTATTGTGCAAATCAGCTATACACCTTGCACAATTCACCTTGTTATGATGCACTTCCACCGAGCACTATGGCACGTGCTCCTTGATATAGTGCACTTCGACTATGTAGTATAAACCTTGGTATCGCGCACTTCGACTATCTACCCGGAACTTTGCACCTTAGTATATTGGACTTCCACTATGCACCATGTATATTAGTATGATGCAGTTCCACTATTCAGCATGCATTGTGCACTATAGTATGGTGCACTTCAACCACGCACTATGCATTTTGCAACTTGGTACGACGCACTTCATAACACACTATGCATCGTGCACCTTGGTACAGTGAATTTCCCCTATGTTCCTTGCACTTTGCACCTTGGTACAGTGCACTGTCATTAAAAAACTGCAACTTTGTATTTTTCACATCCACCAAGCACTATGCTCTTTGAACCCTGGTATAGTTCACTTAGACTATCCACACTGCACCTTGGAACGGGGAACTTCCACCATCCACCTTGCACTTTACTTGTTCGTACGGTGTACTTCCACCATGAACCGTACACCTTGATACAATGTACATCCGCGATGACCCATGCATGGTGCACATTAGTGCATTACATTTCCACTATGCATTCTGCAAGTTGGTATGTTGCACTTCCACCATGGACTACGCACCATGCAGCTTGGAACGGTGCACTTTTACTTTTCATGGTACACCATGGTACGGTGCAATTCGACTATGCACCTTGCATAATGCACCATGGTATGGTGTAATTCCATTATGCACCATGCACAATTCACCTTGGTATTGTGCAAATCACCTATACACCTTGCACAATTCACCTTGTTATGATGCACTTCCACCGAGCACTATGGCACGTGCTCCTTGATATAGTGCACTTCGACTATGTAGTATAAACCTTGGTATCGCGCACTTCGACTATCTACCCGGAACTTTGCACCTTAGTATATTGGACTTCCACTATGCACCATGTATATTAGTATGATGCAGTTCCACTATTCACCATGCATTGTGCACTATAGTATGGTGCACTTCAACCATGCACTATGCATTTTGCAACTTGGTACGACGCACTTCATAACACACTATGCATCGTGCAGCTTGGTACAGTGAATTTCCACTATGTACCTTGCACTTTGCACCTTGGTACAAGTGCACCGTCATTATAAAAACCGCAACTTTGTATTTTTCACATCCACCAAGCACTATGCTCTTTGAACCCTGGTATAGTTCACTTAGACTATCCACACAGCACCTTGGAACGGGGAACTTCCACCATCCACCTTGCACTTTACTTGTTCGTACGGTGTACTTCCACCATGAACCGTACACCTTGATACAATGTACATCCGCGATGACCCATGCATGGTGCACATTAGTGCATTACATTTCCACTATGCATTCGCAAGTTGGTATGTTGCACTTCCACCATGGACTACGCACCATGCAGCTTGGAACGGTGCACTTTTACTTTTCATG
Organism: Linum usitatissimum; assembly: GCA_030674075.2. Classification (NCBI taxonomy): domain Eukaryota; kingdom Viridiplantae; phylum Streptophyta; class Magnoliopsida; order Malpighiales; family Linaceae; genus Linum; species Linum usitatissimum. The sequence continues at coordinate 17,628 of JAUJYP020000222.1, forward strand.
GTACACCATGGTACGGTGCAATTCGACTATGCACCTTGCATAATGCACCATGGTATGGTGTAATTCCATTATGCACCATGCACAATTCACCTTGGTATTGTGCAAATCAGCTATACACCTTGCACAATTCACCTTGTTATGATGCACTTCCACCGAGCACTATGGCACGTGCTCCTTGATATAGTGCACTTCGACTATGTAGTATAAACCTTGGTATCGCGCACTTCGACTATCTACCCGGAACTTTGCACCTTAGTATATTGGACTTCCACTATGCACCATGTATATTAGTATGATGCAGTTCCACTATTCACCATGCATTGTGCACTATAGTATGGTGCACTTCAACCATGCACTATGCATTTTGCAACTTGGTACGACGCACTTCATAACACACTATGCATCGTGCAGCTTGGTACAGTGAATTTCCACTATGTACCTTGCACTTTGCACCTTGGTACAAGTTGCACCGTCATTATAAAAACCGCAACTTTGTATTTTTCACATCCACCAAGCACTATGCTCTTTGAACCCTGGTATAGTTCACTTAGACTATCCACACCGCACCTTGGAACGGGGAACTTCCACCATCCACCTTGCACTTTACTTGTTCGTACGGTGTACTTCCACCATGAACCGTACACCTTGATACAATGTACATCCGCGATGACCCATGCATGGTGCACATTAGTGCATTACATTTCCACTATGCATTCTGCAAGTTGGTATGTTGCACTTCCACCATGGACTACGCACCATGCAGCTTGGAACGGTGCACTTTTACTTTTCATGGTACACCATGGTACGGTGCAATTCGACTATGCACCTTGCATAATGCACCATGGTATGGTGTAATTCCATTATGCACCATGCACAATTCACCTTGGTATTGTGCAAATCAGCTATACACCTTGCACAATTCACCTTGTTATGATGCACTTCCACCGAGCACTATGGCACGTGCTCCTTGATATAGTGCACTTCGACTATGTAGTATAAACCTTGGTATCGCGCACTTCGACTATCTACCTGGAACTTTGCACCTTAGTATATTGGACTTCCACTATGCACCATGTATATTAGTATGATGCAGTTCCACTATTCACCATGCATTGTGCACTATAGTATGGTGCACTTCAACCATGCACTATGCATTTTGCAACTTGGTACGACGCACTTCATAACACACTATGCATCGTGCAGCTTGGTATAGTGAATTTCCACTATGTACCTTGCACTTTGCACCTTGGTACAAAGCTGCACCGTCATTATAAAAACCGCAACTTTGTATTTTTCACATCCACCAAGCACTATGCTCTTTGAACCCTGGTATAGTTCACTTAGACTATCCACACCGCACCTTGGAACGGGGAACTTCCACCATCCACCTTGCACTTTACTTGTTCGTACGGTGTACTTCCACCATGAACCGTACACCTTGATACAATGTACATCCGCGATGACCCATGCATGGTGCACATTAGTGCATTACATTTCCACTATGCATTCTGCAAGTTGGTATGTTGCACTTCCACCATGGACTACGCACCATGCAGCTTGGAACGGTGCACTTTTACTTTTCATGGTACACCATGGTACGGTGCAATTCGACTATGCACCTTGCATAATGCACCATGGTATGGTGTAATTCCATTATGCACCATGCACAATTCACCTTGGTATTGTGCAAATCAACTATACACCTTGCACAATTCACCTTGTTATGATGCACTTCCACCGAGCACTATGGCACGTGCTCCTTGATATAGTGCACTTCGACTATGTAGTATAAACCTTGGTATCGCGCACTTCGACTATCTACCCGGAACTTTGCACCTTAGTATATTGGACTTCCACTATGCACCATGTATATTAGTATGATGCAGTTCCACTATTCACCATGCATTGTGCACTATAGTATGGTGCACTTCAACCATGCACTATGCATTTTGCAACTTGGTACGACGCACTTCATAACACACTATGCATCGTGCAGCTTGGTACAGCTGAATTTCCACTATGTACCTTGCACTTTGCACCTTGGTACAAGTGCACCGTCATTATAAAAACCGCAACTTTGTATTTTTCACATCCACCAAGCACTATGCTCTTTGAACCCTGGTATAGTTCACTTAGACTATCCACACCGCACCTTGGAACGGGGAACTTCCACCATCCACCTTGCACTTTACTTGTTCGTACGGTGTACTTCCACCATGAACCGTACACCTTGATACAATGTACATCCGCGATGACCCATGCATGGTGCACATTAGTGCATTACATTTCCACTATGCATTTCGCAAGTTGGTATGTTGCACTTCCACCATGGACTACGCACCATGCAGCTTGGAACGGTGCACTTTTACTTTTCATGGTACACCATGGTACGGTGCAATTCGACTATGCACCTTGCATAATGCACCATGGTATGGTGTAATTCCATTATGCACCATGCACAATTCACCTTGGTATTGTGCAAATCAACTATACACCTTGCACAATTCACCTTGTTATGATGCACTTCCACCGAGCACTATGGCACGTGCTCCTTGATATAGTGCACTTCGACTATGTAGTATAAACCTTGGTATCGCGCACTTCGACTATCTACCCGGAACTTTGCACCTTAGTATAGTGGACTTCCACTATGCACCATGTATATTAGTATGATGCACTTCCACTATTCACCATGCATTGTGCACTATAGTATGGTGCACTTCAACCATGCACTATGCATTTTGCAACTTGGTACGACGCACTTCATAACACACTATGCATCGTGCAGCTTGGTATAGTGAATTTCCACTATGTACCTTGCACTTTGCACCTTGGTACAAAGGTGCACCGTCATTATAAAAACCGCAACTTTGTATTTTTCACATCCACCAAGCACTATGCTCTTTGAACCCCGGTATAGTTCACTTAGACTATCCACACCGCACCTTGGAACGGGGAACTTCCACCATCCACCTTGCACTTTACTTGTTCGTACGGTGTACTTCCACCATGAACCGTACACCTTGATACAATGTACATCCGCGATGACCCATGCATGGTGCACATTAGTGCATTACATTTCCACTATGCATTCTCGCAAGTTGGTATGTTGCACTTCCACCATGGACTACGCACCATGCAGCTTGGAACGGTGCACTTTTACTTTTCATGGTACACCATGGTACGGTGCAATTCGACTATGCACCTTGCATAATGCACCATGGTATGGTGTAATTCCATTATGCACCATGCACAATTCACCTTGGTATTGTGCAAATCAGCTATACACCTTGCACAATTCACCTTGTTATGATGCACTTCCACCGAGCACTATGGCACGTGCTCCTTGATATAGTGCACTTCGACTATGTAGTATAAACCTTGGTATCGCGCACTTCGACTATCTACCCGGAACTTTGCACCTTAGTATATTGGACTTCCACTATGCACCATGTATATTAGTATGATGCAGTTCCACTATTCACCATGCATTGTGCACTATAGTATGGTGCACTTCAACCATGCACTATGCATTTTGCAACTTGGTACGACGCACTTCATAACACACTATGCATCGTGCAGCTTGGTATAGTGAATTTCCACTATGTACCTTGCACTTTGCACCTTGGTACAAAGGTAATCGTCATTATAAAAACCGCAACTTTGTATTTTTCACATCCACCAAGCACTATGCTCTTTGAACCCTGGTATAGTTCACTTAGACTATCCACACAGCACCTTGGAACGGGGAACTTCCACCATCCACCTTGCACTTTACTTGTTCGTACGGTGTACTTCCACCATGAACCGTACACCTTGATACAATGTACATCCGCGATGACCCATGCATGGTGCACATTAGTGCATTACATTTCCACTATGCATTGCAAGTTGGTATGTTGCACTTCCACCATGGACTACGCACCATGCAATTTTTGGAACGGTGCACTTTTACTTTTCATGGTACACCATGGTACGGTGCAATTCGACTATGCACCTTGCATAATGCACCATGGTATGGTGTAATACCATTATGCACCATGCACAATTCACCTTGGTATTGTGCAAATCAACTATACACCTTGCACAATTCACCTTGTTATGATGCACTTCCACCGAGCACTATGGCACGTGCTCCTTGATATAGTGCACTTCGACTATGTAGTATAAACCTTGGTATCGCGCACTTCGACTATCTACCCGGAACTTTGCACCTTAGTATATTGGACTTCCACTATGCACCATGTATATTAGTATGATGCAGTTCCACTATTCACCATGCATTGTGCACTATAGTATGGTGCACTTCAACCATGCACTATGCATTTTGCAACTTGGTACGACGCACTTCATAACACACTATGCATCGTGCAGCTTGGTATAGCTGAATTTCCACTATGTACCTTGCACTTTGCACCTTGGTACAAAGTAATCGTCATTATAAAAACCGCAACTTTGTATTTTTCACATCCACCAAGCACTATGCTCTTTGAACCCCGGTATAGTTCACTTAGACTATCCACACCGCACCTTGGAACGGGGAACTTCCACCATCCACCTTGCACTTTACTTGTTCGTACGGTGTACTTCCACCATGAACCGTACACCTTGATACAATGTACATCCGCGATGACCCATGCATGGTGCACATTAGTGCATTACATTTCCACTATGCATTCTCGCAAGTTGGTATGTTGCACTTCCACCATGGACTACGCACCATGCAGCTTGGAACGGTGCACTTTTACTTTTCATGGTACACCATGGTACGGTGCAATTCGACTATGCACCTTGCATAATGCACCATGGTATGGTGTAATTCCATTATGCACCATGCACAATTCACCTTGGTATTGTGCAAATCAGCTATACACCTTGCACAATTCACCTTGTTATGATGCACTTCCACCGAGCACTATGGCACGTGCTCCTTGATATAGTGCACTTCGACTATGTAGTATAAACCTTGGTATCGCGCACTTCGACTATCTACCCGGAACTTTGCACCTTAGTATATTGGACTTCCACTATGCACCATGTATATTAGTATGATGCAGCTCCACTATTCACCATGCATTGTGCACTATAGTATGGTGCACTTCAACCATGCACTATGCATTTTGCAACTTGGTACGACGCACTTCATAACACACTATGCATCGTGCAGCTTGGTAGTGAATTTCCACTATGTACCTTGCACTTTGCACCTTGGTACAAAGGTGCATCGTCATTATAAAAACCGCAACTTTGTATTTTTCACATCCACCAAGCACTATGCTCTTTGAACCCTGGTATAGTTCACTTAGACTATCCACACAGCACCTTGGAACGGGGAACTTCCACCATCCACCTTGCACTTTACTTGTTCGTACGGTGTACTTCCACCATGAACCGTACACCTTGATACAATGTACATCCGCGATGACCCATGCATGGTGCACATTAGTGCATTACATTTCCACTATGCATTCTCGCAAGTTGGTATGTTGCACTTCCACCATGGACTACGCACCATGCAGCTTGGAACGGTGCACTTTTACTTTTCATGGTACACCATGGTACGGTGCAATTCGACTATGCACCTTGCATAATGCACCATGGTATGGTGTAATTCCATTATGCACCATGCACAATTCACCTTGGTATTGTGCAAATCAGCTATACACCTTGCACAATTCACCTTGTTATGATGCACTTCCACCGAGCACTATGGCACGTGCTCCTTGATATAGTGCACTTCGACTATGTAGTATAAACCTTGGTATCGCGCACTTCGACTATCTACCCGGAACTTTGCACCTTAGTATATTGGACTTCCACTATGCACCATGTATATTAGTATGATGCAGTTCCACTATTCACCATGCATTGTGCACTATAGTATGGTGCACTTCAACCATGCACTATGCATTTTGCAACTTGGTACGACGCACTTCATAACACACTATGCATCGTGCAGCTTGGTACAGTTGAATTTCCACTATGTACCTTGCACTTTGCACCTTGGTACAAAGTGCACCGTCATTATAAAAACCGCAACTTTGTATTTTTCACATCCACCAAGCACTATGCTCTTTGAACCCCGGTATAGTTCACTTAGACTATCCACACCGCACCTTGGAACGGGGAACTTCCACCATCCACCTTGCACTTTACTTGTTCGTACGGTGTACTTCCACCATGAACCGTACACCTTGATACAATGTACATCCGCGATGACCCATGCATGGTGCACATTAGTGCATTACATTTCCACTATGCATTCCGCAAGTTGGTATGTTGCACTTCCACCATGGACTACGCACCATGCAGCTTGGAACGGTGCACTTTTACTTTTCATGGTACACCATGGTACGGTGCAATTCGACTATGCACCTTGCATAATGCACCATGGTATGGTGTAATTCCATTATGCACCATGCACAATTCACCTTGGTATTGTGCAAATCAGCTATACACCTTGCACAATTCACCTTGTTATGATGCACTTCCACCGAGCACTATGGCACGTGCTCCTTGATATAGTGCACTTCGACTATGTAGTATAAACCTTGGTATCGCGCACTTCGACTATCTACCCGGAACTTTGCACCTTAGTATATTGGACTTCCACTATGCACCATGTATATTAGTATGATGCGCTTCCACTATTCACCATGCATTGTGCACTATAGTATGGTGCACTTCAACCATGCACTATGCATTTTGCAACTTGGTACGACGCACTTCATAACACACTATGCATCGTGCAGCTTGGTACAGTGAATTTCCACTATGTACCTTGCACTTTGCACCTTGGTACAAAGTGCATCGTCATTATAAAAACCGCAACTTTGTATTTTTCACATCCACCAAGCACTATGCTCTTTGAACCCCGGTATAGTTCACTTAGACTATCCACACCGCACCTTGGAACGGGGAACTTCCACCATCCACCTTGCACTTTACTTGTTCGTACGGTGTACTTCCACCATGAACCGTACACCTTGATACAATGTACATCCGCGATGACCCATGCATGGTGCACATTAGTGCATTACATTTCCACTATGCATTCTGCAAGTTGGTATGTTGCACTTCCACCATGGACTACGCACCATGCAGCTTGGAACGGTGCACTTTTACTTTTCATGGTACACCATGGTACGGTGCAATTCGACTATGCACCTTGCATAATGCACCATGGTATGGTGTAATTCCATTATGCACCATGCACAATTCACCTTGGTATTGTGCAAATCAGCTATACACCTTGCACAATTCACCTTGTTATGATGCACTTCCACCGAGCACTATGGCACGTGCTCCTTGATATAGTGCACTTCGACTATGTAGTATAAACCTTGGTATCGCGCACTTCGACTATCTACCCGGAACTTTGCACCTTAGTATATTGGACTTCCACTATGCACCATGTATATTAGTATGATGCAGTTCCACTATTCACCATGCATTGTGCACTATAGTATGGTGCACTTCAACCATGCACTATGCATTTTGCAACTTGGTACGACGCACTTCATAACACACTATGCATCGTGCAGCTTGGTACAGCTGAATTTCCACTATGTACCTTGCACTTTGCACCTTGGTACAAAGGTAATCGTCATTATAAAAACCGCAACTTTGTATTTTTCACATCCACCAAGCACTATGCTCTTTGAACCCCGGTATAGTTCACTTAGACTATCCACACCGCACCTTGGAACGGGGAACTTCCACCATCCACCTTGCACTTTACTTGTTCGTACGGTGTACTTCCACCATGAACCGTACACCTTGATACAATGTACATCCGCGATGACCCATGCATGGTGCACATTAGTGCATTACATTTCCACTATGCATTCGCAAGTTGGTATGTTGCACTTCCACCATGGACTACGCACCATGCAGCTTGGAACGGTGCACTTTTACTTTTCATGGTACACCATGGTACGGTGCAATTCGACTATGCACCTTGCATAATGCACCATGGTATGGTGTAATTCCATTATGCACCATGCACAATTCACCTTGGTATTGTGCAAATCAGCTATACACCTTGCACAATTCACCTTGTTATGATGCACTTCCACCGAGCACTATGGCACGTGCTCCTTGATATAGTGCACTTCGACTATGTAGTATAAACCTTGGTATCGCGCACTTCGACTATCTACCCGGAACTTTGCACCTTAGTATATTGGACTTCCACTATGCACCATGTATATTAGTATGATGCAGTTCCACTATTCACCATGCATTGTGCACTATAGTATGGTGCACTTCAACCATGCACTATGCATTTTGCAACTTGGTACGACGCACTTCATAACACACTATGCATCGTGCAGCTTGGTACATTGAATTTCCACTATGTACCTTGCACTTTGCACCTTGGTACAAAGGTGCACCGTCATTATAAAAACCGCAACTTTGTATTTTTCACATCCACCAAGCACTATGCTCTTTGAACCCTGGTATAGTTCACTTAGACTATCCACACTCGCACCTTGGAACGGGGAACTTCCACCATCCACCTTGCACTTTACTTGTTCGTACGGTGTACTTCCACCATGAACCGTACACCTTGATACAATGTACATCCGCGATGACCCATGCATGGTGCACATTAGTGCATTACATTTCCACTATGCATTCCGCAAGTTGGTATGTTGCACTTCCACCATGGACTACGCACCATGCAGCTTGGAACGGTGCACTTTTACTTTTCATGGTACACCATGGTACGGTGCAATTCGACTATGCACCTTGCATAATGCACCATGGTATGGTGTAATTCCATTATGCACCATGCACAATTCACCTTGGTATTGTGCAAATCACCTATACACCTTGCACAATTCACCTTGTTATGATGCACTTCCACCGAGCACTATGGCACGTGCTCCTTGATATAGTGCACTTCGACTATGTAGTATAAACCTTGGTATCGCGCACTTCGACTATCTACCCGGAACTTTGCACCTTAGTATATTGGACTTCCACTATGCACCATGTATATTAGTATGATGCAGTTCCACTATTCACCATGCATTGTGCACTATAGTATGGTGCACTCCAACCATGCACTATGCATTTTGCAACTTGGTACGACGCACTTCATAACACACTATGCATCGTGCAGCTTGGTACAGTGAATTTCCACTATGTACCTTGCACTTTGCACCTTGGTACAGTGCACTGTCATTATAAAAACCGCAACTTTGTGTTTTTCACATCCACCAAGCACTATGCTCTTTGAACCCTTGTATAGTTCACTTAGACTATCCACACTGCACCTTGGAACGGGGAACTTCCACCATCCACCTTGCACTTTACTTGTTCGTACGGTGTACTTCCACCATGAACCGTACACCTTGATACAATGTACATCCGCGATGACCCATGCATGGTGCACATTAGTGCATTACATTTCCACTATGCATTCTGCAAGTTGGTATGTTGCACTTCCACCATGGACTACGCACCATGCAGCTTGGAACGGTGCACTTTTACTTTTCATGGTACACCATGGTACGGTGCAATTCGACTATGCACCTTGCATAATGCACCATGGTATGGTGTAATTCCATTATGCACCATGCACAATTCACCTTGGTATTGTGCAAATCACCTATACACCTTGCACAATTCACCTTGTTATGATGCACTTCCACCGAGCACTATGGCACGTGCTCGTTGATATAGTGCACTTCGACTATGTAGTATAAACCTTGGTATCGCGCACTTCGACTATCTACCCGGAACTTTGCACCTTAGTATATTGGACTTCCACTATGCACCATGTATATTAGTATGATGCGGCTCCACTATTCACCATGCATTGTGCACTATAGTATGGTGCACTTCAACCATGCACTATGCATTTTGCAACTTGGTACGACGCACTTCATAACACACTATGCATCGTGCAGCTTGGTACAGTGAATTTCCACTATGTACCTTGCACTTTGCACCTTGGTACAAAGGTAATCGTCATTATAAAAACCGCAACTTTGTATTTTTCACATCCACCAAGCACTATGCTCTTTGAACCCTGGTATAGTTCACTTAGACTATCCACACCGCACCTTGGAACGGGGAACTTCCACCATCCACCTTGCACTTTACTTGTTCGTACGGTGTACTTCCACCATGAACCGTACACCTTGATACAATGTACATCCGCGATGACCCATGCATGGTGCACATTAGTGCATTACATTTCCACTATGCATTCTCGCAAGTTGGTATGTTGCACTTCCACCATGGACTACGCACCATGCAGCTTGGAACGGTGCACTTTTACTTTTCATGGTACACCATGGTACGGTGCAATTCGACTATGCACCTTGCATAATGCACCATGGTATGGTGTAATTCCATTATGCACCATGCACAATTCACCTTGGTATTGTGCAAATCAGCTATACACCTTGCACAATTCACCTTGTTATGATGCACTTCCACCGAGCACTGTGGCACGTGCTCATTGATATAGTGCACTTCGACTATGTAGTATAAACCTTGGTATCGCGCACTTCGACTATCTACCCGGAACTTTGCACCTTAGTATATTGGACTTCCACTATGCACCATGTATATTAGTATGATGCAGTTCCACTATTCACCATGCATTGTGCACTATAGTATGGTGCACTTCAACCATGCACTATGCATTTTGCAACTTGGTACGACGCACTTCATAACACACTATGCATCGTGCAGCTTGGTACGTTGAATTTCCACTATGTACCTTGCACTTTGCACCTTGGTACGCGTTGCACCGTCATTATAAAAACCGCAACTTTGTATTTTTCACATCCACCAAGCACTATGCTCTTTGAACCCTTGTATAGTTCACTTAGACTATCCACACCGCCCCTGGGAACGGGGAACTTCCACCATCCACCTTGCACTTTACTTGTTCGTACGGTGTACTTCCACCATGAACCGTACACCTTGATACAATGTACATCCGCGATGACCCATGCATGGTGCACATTAGTGCATTACATTTCCACTATGCATTCCCGCAAGTTGGTATGTTGCACTTCCACCATGGACTACGCACCATGCAGCTTGGAACGGTGCACTTTTACTTTTCATGGTACACCATGGTACGGTGCAATTCGACTATGCACCTTGCATAATGCACCATGGTATGGTGTAATTCCATTATGCACCATGCACAATTCACCTTGGTATTGTGCAAATCAGCTATACACCTTGCACAATTCACCTTGTTATGATGCACTTCCACCGAGCACTATGGCACGTGCTCCTTGATATAGTGCACTTCGACTATGTAGTATAAACCTTGGTATCGCGCACTTCGACTATCTACCCGGAACTTTGCACCTTAGTATATTGGACTTCCACTATGCACCATGTATATTAGTATGATGCAGTTCCACTATTCACCATGCATTGTGCACTATAGTATGGTGCACTTCAACCATTCACTATGCATTGTGCAACTTGGTACGACGCACTTCATCACACACTATGCATCGTGCAACTTGATACAGTGAACTTCCACTATGTACCTTGCACTTTGCACCTTGGTACAAAGGTAATCGTCATTATAAAAACCGCAACTTTGTATTTTTCACATCCACCAAGCACTATGCTCTTTGAACCCTGGTATAGTTCACTTAGACTATCCACACCGCACCTTGGAACGGGGAACTTCCACCATCCACCTTGCACTTTACTTGTTCGTACGGTGTACTTCCACCATGAACCGTACACCTTGATACAATGTACATCCGCGATGACCCATGCATGGTGCACATTAGTGCATTACATTTCCACTATGCATTCTGCAAGTTGGTATGTTGCACTTCCACCATGGACTACGCACCATGCAGCTTGGAACGGTGCACTTTTACTTTTCATGGTACACCATGGTACGGTGCAATTCGACTATGCACCTTGCATAATGCACCATGGTATGGTGTAATTCCATTATCCACCATGCACAATTCACCTTGGTATTGTGCAAATCACCTATACACCTTGCACAATTCACCTTGTTATGATGCACTTCCACCGAGCACTATGGCACGTGCTCCTTGATATAGTGCACTTCGACTATGTAGTATAAACCTTGGTATCGCGCACTTCGACTATCTACCCGGAACTTTGCACCTTAGTATATTGGACTTCCACTATGCACCATGTATATTAGTATGATGCAGTTCCACTATTCACCATGCATTGTGCACTATAGTATGGTGCACTTCAACCATGCACTATGCATTTTGCAACTTGGTACGACGCACTTCATAACACACTATGCATCGTGCAGCTTGGTACGTTGAATTTCCACTATGTACCTTGCACTTTGCACCTTGGTACAGTGCATTGTCATTATAAAAACCGCAACTTTGTATTTTTCACATCCACCAAGCACTATGCTCTTTGAACCCTGGTATAGTTCACTTAGACTATCCACACCGCACCTTGGAACGGGGAACTTCCACCATCCACCTTGCACTTTACTTGTTCGTACGGTGTACTTCCACCATGAACCGTACACCTTGATACAATGTACATCCGCGATGACCCATGCATGGTGCACATTAGTGCATTACATTTCCACTATGCATTCTGCAAGTTGGTATGTTGCACTTCCACCATGGACTACGCACCATGCAGCTTGGAACGGTGCACTTTTACTTTTCATGGTACACCATGGTACGGTGCAATTCGACTATGCACCTTGCATAATGCACCATGGTATGGTGTAATTCCATTATGCACCATGCACAATTCACCTTGGTATTGTGCAAATCACCTATACACCTTGCACAATTCACCTTGTTATGATGCACTTCCACCGAGCACTGTGGCACGTGCTCCTTGATATAGTGCACTTCGACTATGTAGTATAAACCTTGGTATCGCGCACTTCGACTATCTACCCGGAACTTTGCACCTTAGTATATTGGACTTCCACTATGCACCATGTATATTAGTATGATGCAGTTCCACTATTCACCATGCATTGTGCACTATAGTATGGTGCACTTCAACCATGCACTATGCATTTTGCAACTTGGTACGACGCACTTCATAACACACTATGCATCGTGCAGCTTGGTACGGTGAATTTCCACTATGTACCTTGCACTTTGCACCTTGGTACGAGTGCACCGTCATTATAAAAACCGCAACTTTGTATTTTTCACATCCACCAAGCACTATGCTCTTTGAACCCTGGTATAGTTCACTTAGACTATCCACACCGCACCTTGGAACGGGGAACTTCCACCATCCACCTTGCACTTTACTTGTTCGTACGGTGTACTTCCACCATGAACCGTACACCTTGATACAATGTACATCCGCGATGACCCATGCATGGTGCACATTAGTGCATTACATTTCCACTATGCATTCTGCAAGTTGGTATGTTGCACTTCCACCATGGACTACGCACCATGCAGCTTGGAACGGTGCACTTTTACTTTTCATGGTACACCATGGTACGGTGCAATTCGACTATGCACCTTGCATAATGCACCATGGTATGGTGTAATTCCATTATGCACCATGCACAATTCACCTTGGTATTGTGCAAATCAGCTATACACCTTGCACAATTCACCTTGTTATGATGCACTTCCACCGAGCACTGTGGCACGTGCTCATTGATATAGTGCACTTTGACTATGTAGTATAAACCTTGGTATCGCGCACTTCGACTATCTACCCGGAACTTTGCACCTTAGTATATTGGACTTCCACTATGCACCATGTATATTAGTATGATGCAGTTCCACTATTCACCATGCATTGTGCACTATAGTATGGTGCACTTCAACCATGCACTATGCATTTTGCAACTTGGTACGACGCACTTCATAACACACTATGCATCGTGCAGCTTGGTACGTGAATTTCCACTATGTACCTTGCACTTTGCACCTTGGTACAGTTGCACCGTCATTATAAAAACCGCAACTTTGTATTTTTCACATCCACCAAGCACTATGCTCTTTGAACCCCGGTATAGTTCACTTAGACTATCCACACCGCACCTTGGAACGGGGAACTTCCACCATCCACCTTGCACTTTACTTGTTCGTACGGTGTACTTCCACCATGAACCGTACACCTAGATACAATGTACATCCGCGATGACCCATGCATGGTGCACATTAGTGCATTACATTTCCACTATGCATTCTGCAAGTTGGTATGTTGCACTTCCACCATGGACTACGCACCATGCAGCTTGGAACGGTGCACTTTTACTTTTCATGGTACACCATGGTACGGTGCAATTCGACTATGCACCTTGCATAATGCACCATGGTATGGTGTAATTCCATTATGCACCATGCACAATTCACCTTGGTATTGTGCAAATCAGCTATACACCTTGCACAATTCACCTTGTTATGATGCACTTCCACCGAGCACTGTGGCACGTGCTCATTGATATAGTGCACTTCGACTATGTAGTATAAACCTTGGTATCGCGCACTTCGACTATCTACCCGGAACTTTGCACCTTAGTATATTGGACTTCCACTATGCACCATGTATATTAGTATGATGCAGTTCCACTATTCACCATGCATTGTGCACTATAGTATGGTGCACTTCAACCATGCACTATGCATTTTGCAACTTGGTACGACGCACTTCATAACACACTATGCATCGTGCAGCTTGGTACATAGTGAATTTCCACTATGTACCTTGCACTTTGCACCTTGGTACAAGGTGCACCGTCATTATAAAAACCGCAACTTTGTATTTTTCACATCCACCAAGCACTATGCTCTTTGAACCCTGGTATAGTTCACTTAGACTATCCACACCGCACCTTGGAACGGGGAACTTCCACCATCCACCTTGCACTTTACTTGTTCGTACGGTGTACTTCCACCATGAACCGTACACCTTGATACAATGTACATCCGCGATGACCCATGCATGGTGCACATTAGTGCATTACATTTCCACTATGCATTCTGCAAGTTGGTATGTTGCACTTCCACCATGGACTACGCACCATGCAGCTTGGAACGGTGCACTTTTACTTTTCATGGTACACCATGGTACGGTGCAATTCGACTATGCACCTTGCATAATGCACCATGGTATGGTGTAATTCCATTATGCACCATGCACAATTCACCTTGGTATTGTGCAAATCAGCTATACACCTTGCACAATTCACCTTGTTATGATGCACTTCCACCGAGCACTATGGCACGTGCTCGTTGATATAGTGCACTTCGACTATGTAGTATAAACCTTGGTATCGCGCACTTCGACTATCTACCTGGAACTTTGCACCTTAGTATATTGGACTTCCACTATGCACCATGTATATTAGTATGATGCAGTTCCACTATTCACCATGCATTGTGCACTATAGTATGGTGCACTTCAACCATGCACTATGCATTTTGCAACTTGGTACGACGCACTTCATAACACACTATGCATCGTGCAGCTTGGTACGTTGAATTTCCACTATGTACCTTGCACTTTGCACCTTGGTACAAAGTGCACCGTCATTATAAAAACCGCAACTTTGTATTTTTCACATCCACCAAGCACTATGCTCTTTGAACCCTGGTATAGTTCACTTAGACTATCCACACCGCACCTTGGAACGGGGAACTTCCACCATCCACCTTGCACTTTACTTGTTCGTACGGTGTACTTCCACCATGAACCGTACACCTAGATACAATGTACATCCGCGATGACCCATGAATGGTGCACATTAGTGCATTACATTTCCACTATGCATTCCGCAAGTTGGTATGTTGCACTTCCACCATGGACTACGCACCATGCAGCTTGGAACGGTGCACTTTTACTTTTCATGGTACACCATGGTACGGTGCAATTCGACTATGCACCTTGCATAATGCACCATGGTATGGTGTAATTCCATTATGCACCATGCACAATTCACCTTGGTATTGTGCAAATCAGCTATACACCTTGCACAATTCACCTTGTTATGATGCACTTCCACCGAGCACTATGGCACGTGCTCGTTGATATAGTGCACTTCGACTATGTAGTATAATCCTTGGTATCGCGCACTTCGACTATCTACCCGGAACTTTGCACCTTAGTATATTGGACTTCCACTATGCACCATGTATATTAGTATGATGCAGTTCCACTATTCACCATGCATTGTGCACTATAGTATGGTGCACTTCAACCATGCACTATGCATTTTGCAACTTGGTACGACGCACTTCATAACACACTATGCATCGTGCAGCTTGGTACAGTGAATTTCCACTATGTACCTTGCACTTTGCACCTTGGTACGGTGCACCGTCATTATAAAAACCGCAACTTTGTATTTTTCACATCCACCAAGCACTATGCTCTTTGAACCCCGGTATAGTTCACTTAGACTATCCACACCGCACCTTGGAACGGGGAACTTCCACCATCCACCTTGCACTTTACTTGTTCGTACGGTGTACTTCCACCATGAACCGTACACCTTGATACAATGTACATCCGCGATGACCCATGCATGGTGCACATTAGTGCATTACATTTCCACTATGCATTCTCGCAAGTTGGTATGTTGCACTTCCACCATGGACTACGCACCATGCAGCTTGGAACGGTGCACTTTTACTTTTCATGGTACACCATGGTACGGTGCAATTCGACTATGCACCTTGCATAATGCACCATGGTATGGTGTAATTCCATTATGCACCATGCACAATTCACCTTGGTATTGTGCAAATCACCTATACACCTTGCACAATTCACCTTGTTATGATGCACTTCCACCGAGCACTATGGCACGTGCTCCTTGATATAGTGCACTTCGACTATGTAGTATAAACCTTGGTATCGCGCACTTCGACTATCTACCTGGAACTTTGCACCTTAGTATATTGGACTTCCACTATGCACCATGTATATTAGTATGATGCGGTTCCACTATTCACCATGCATTGTGCACTATAGTATGGTGCACTCCAACCATGCACTATGCATTTTGCAACTTGGTACGACGCACTTCATAACACACTATGCATCGTGCAGCTTGGTACGCTGAATTTCCACTATGTACCTTGCACTTTGCACCTTGGTACAAAGGTGCATCGTCATTATAAAAACCGCAACTTTGTGTTTTTCACATCCACCAAGCACTATGCTCTTTGAACCCTGGTATAGTTCACTTAGACTATCCACACCGCACCTTGGAACGGGGAACTTCCACCATCCACCTTGCACTTTACTTGTTCGTACGGTGTACTTCCACCATGAACCGTACACCTAGATACAATGTACATCCGCGATGACCCATGAATGGTGCACATTAGTGCATTACATTTCCACTATGCATTCTGCAAGTTGGTATGTTGCACTTCCACCATGGACTACGCACCATGCAGCTTGGAACGGTGCACTTTTACTTTTCATGGTACACCATGGTACGGTGCAATTCGACTATGCACCTTGCATAATGCACCATGGTATGGTGTAATTCCATTATGCACCATGCACAATTCACCTTGGTATTGTGCAAATCACCTATACACCTTGCACAATTCACCTTGTTATGATGCACTTCCACCGAGCACCGTGGCACGTGCTCGTTGATATAGTGCACTTCGACTATGTAGTATAAACCTTGGTATCGCGCACTTCGACTATCTACCCGGAACTTTGCACCTTAGTATATTGGACTTCCACTATGCACCATGTATATTAGTATGATGCAGTTCCACTATTCACCATGCATTGTGCACTATAGTATGGTGCACTTCAACCATGCACTATGCATTTTGCAACTTGGTACGACGCACTTCATAACACACTATGCATCGTGCAGCTTGGTACGCTGAATTTCCACTATGTACCTTGCACTTTGCACCTTGGTACGTGCACCGTCATTATAAAAACCGCAACTTTGTGTTTTTCACATCCACCAAGCACTATGCTCTTTGAACCCCGGTATAGTTCACTTAGACTATCCACACCGCACCTTGGAACGGGGAACTTCCACCATCCACCTTGCACTTTACTTGTTCGTACGGTGTACTTCCACCATGAACCGTACACCTAGATACAATGTACATCCGCGATGACCCATGAATGGTGCACATTAGTGCATTACATTTCCACTATGCATTCTCGCAAGTTGGTATGTTGCACTTCCACCATGGACTACGCACCATGCAGCTTGGAACGGTGCACTTTTACTTTTCATGGTACACCATGGTACGGTGCAATTCGACTATGCACCTTGCATAATGCACCATGGTATGGTGTAATTCCATTATGCACCATGCACAATTCACCTTGGTATTGTGCAAATCAAGCTATACACCTTGCACAATTCACCTTGTTATGATGCACTTCCACCGAGCACTGTGGCACGTGCTCGTTGATATAGTGCACTTCGACTATGTAGTATAAACCTTGGTATCGCGCACTTCGACTATCTACCCGGAACATTGCACCTTAGTATATTGGACTTCCACTATGCACCATGTATATTAGGATGATGCAGTTCCACTATTCACCATGCATTGTGCACTATAGTATGGTGCACTCCAACCATGCACTATGCATTTTGCAACTTGGTACGACGCACTTCATAACACACTATGCATCGTGCAGCTTGGTACTTTGAATTTCCACTATGTACCTTGCACTTTGCACCTTGGTACAGTGCACCGTCATTATAAAAACCGCAACTTTGTGTTTTTCACATCCACCAAGCACTATGCTCTTTGAACCCTTGTATAGTTCACTTAGACTATCCACACTCGCACCTTGGAACGGGGAACTTCCACCATCCACCTTGCACTTTACTTGTTCGTACGGTGTACTTCCACCATGAACCGTACACCTAGATACAATGTACATCCGCGATGACCCATGAATGGTGCACATTAGTGCATTACATTTCCACTATGCATTGCAAGTTGGTATGTTGCACTTCCACCATGGACTACGCACCATGCAGCTTGGAACGGTGCACTTTTACTTTTCATGGTACACCATGGTACGGTGCAATTCGACTATGCACCTTGCATAATGCACCATGGTATGGTGTAATTCCATTATGCACCATGCACAATTCACCTTGGTATTGTGCAAATCAGCTATACACCTTGCACAATTCACCTTGTTATGATGCACTTCCACCGAGCACTGTGGCACGTGCTCGTTGATATAGTGCACTTCGACTATGTAGTATAAACCTTGGTATCGCGCACTTCGACTATCTACCTGGAACTTTGCACCTTAGTATATTGGACTTCCACTATGCACCATGTATATTAGTATGATGCAGTTCCACTATTCACCATGCATTGTGCACTATAGTATGGTGCACTCCAACCATGCACTATGCATTTTGCAACTTGGTACGACGCACTTCATAACACACTATGCATCGTGCAGCTTGGTACAGTGAATTTCCACTATGTACCTTGCACTTTGCACCTTGGTACAGTGCACTGTCATTATAAAAACCGCAACTTTGTGTTTTTCACATCCACCAAGCACTATGCTCTTTGAACCCTGGTATAGTTCACTTAGACTATCCACACTGCACCTTGGAACGGGGAACTTCCACCATCCACCTTGCACTTTACTTGTTCGTACGGTGTACTTCCACCATGAACCGTACACCTTGATACAATGTACATCCGCGATGACCCATGCATGGTGCACATTAGTGCATTACATTTCCACTATGCATTCCCGCAAGTTGGTATGTTGCACTTCCACCATGGACTACGCACCATGCGGCTTGGAACGGTGCACTTTTACTTTTCATGGTACACCATGGTACGGTGCAATTCGACTATGCACCTTGCATAATGCACCATGGTATGGTGTAATTCCATTATGCACCATGCACAATTCACCTTGGTATTGTGCAAATCAGCTATACACCTTGCACAATTCACCTTGTTATGATGCACTTCCACCGAGCACTGTGGCACGTGCTCGTTGATATAGTGCACTTCGACTATGTAGTATAAACCTTGGTATCGCGCACTTCGACTATCTACCTGGAACATTGCACCTTAGTATATTGGACTTCCACTATGCACCATGTATATTAGTATGATGCAGTTCCACTATTCACCATGCATTGTGCACTATAGTATGGTGCACTTCAACCATGCACTATGCATTTTGCAACTTGGTACGACGCACTTCATAACACACTATGCATCGTGCAGCTTGGTACGGTGAATTTCCACTATGTACCTTGCACTTTGCACCTTGGTACAAAGGTGCACTGTCATTATAAAAACCGCAACTTTGTGTTTTTCACATCCACCAAGCGCTATGCTCTTTGAACCCTGGTATAGTTCACTTAGACTATCCACACTGCACCTTGGAACGGGGAACTTCCACCATCCACCTTGCACTTTACTTGTTCGTACGGTGTACTTCCACCATGAACCGTACACCTAGATACAATGTACATCCGCGATGACCCATGAATGGTGCACATTAGTGCATTACATTTCCACTATGCATTCTGCAAGTTGGTATGTTGCACTTCCACCATGGACTACGCACCATGCAGCTTGGAACGGTGCACTTTTACTTTTCATGGTACACCATGGTACGGTGCAATTCGACTATGCACCTTGCATAATGCACCATGGTATGGTGTAATTCCATTATGCACCATGCACAATTCACCTTGGTATTGTGCAAATCAGCTATACACCTTGCACAATTCACCTTGTTATGATGCACTTCCACCGAGCACTCGTGGCACGTGCTCGTTGATATAGTGCACTTCGACTATGTAGTATAAACCTTGGTATCGCGCACTTCGACTATCTACCCGGAACATTGCACCTTAGTATATTGGACTTCCACTATGCACCATGTATATTAGGATGATGCAGTTCCACTATTCACCATGCATTGTGCACTATAGTATGGTGCACTCCAACCATGCACTATGCATTTTGCAACTTGGTACGACGCACTTCATAACACACTATGCATCGTGCGGCTTGGTACGCTGAATTTCCACTATGTACCTTGCACTTTGCACCTTGGTACAAGTGCATCGTCATTATAAAAACCGCAACTTTGTGTTTTTCACATCCACCAAGCACTATGCTCTTTGAACCCCGGTATAGTTCACTTAGACTATCCACACTGCACCTTGGAACGGGGAACTTCCACCATCCACCTTGCACTTTACTTGTTCGTACGGTGTACTTCCACCATGAACCGTACACCTAGATACAATGTACATCCGCGATGACCCATGAATGGTGCACATTAGTGCATTACATTTCCACTATGCATTCCGCAAGTTGGTATGTTGCACTTCCACCATGGACTACGCACCATGCAGCTTGGAACGGTGCACTTTTACTTTTCATGGTACACCATGGTACGGTGCAATTCGACTATGCACCTTGCATAATGCACCATGGTATGGTGTAATTCCATTATGCACCATGCACAATTCACCTTGGTATTGTGCAAATCAGCTATACACCTTGCACAATTCACCTTGTTATGATGCACTTCCACCGAGCACCGTGGCACGTGCTCGTTGATATAGTGCACTTCGACTATGTAGTATAAACCTTGGTATCGCGCACTTCGACTATCTACCCGGAACATTGCACCTTAGTATATTGGACTTCCACTATGCACCATGTATATTAGGATGATGCAGTTCCACTATTCACCATGCATTGTGCACTATAGTATGGTGCACTCCAACCATGCACTATGCATTTTGCAACTTGGTACGACGCACTTCATAACACACTATGCATCGTGCGGCTTGGTACGCTGAATTTCCACTATGTACCTTGCACTTTGCACCTTGGTACGTGCACCGTAATTATAAAAACCGCAACTTTGTGTTTTTCACATCCACCAAGCGCTATGCTCTTTGAACCCTGGTATAGTTCACTTAGACTATCCACACTGCACCTTGGAACGGGGAACTTCCACCATCCACCTTGCACTTTACTTGTTCGTACGGTGTACTTCCACCATGAACCGTACACCTAGATACAATGTACATCCGCGATGACCCATGAATGGTGCACATTAGTGCATTACATTTCCACTATGCATTCTGCAAGTTGGTATGTTGCACTTCCACCATGGACTACGCACCATGCAGCTTGGAACGGTGCACTTTTACTTTTCATGGTACACCATGGTACGGTGCAATTCGACTATGCACCTTGCATAATGCACCATGGTATGGTGTAATTCCATTATGCACCATGCACAATTCACCTTGGTATTGTGCAAATCAGCTATACACCTTGCACAATTCACCTTGTTATGATGCACTTCCACCGAGCACTGTGGCACGTGCTCGTTGATATAGTGCACTTCGACTATGTAGTATAAACCTTGGTATCGCGCACTTCGACTATCTACCTGGAACATTGCACCTTAGTATATTGGACTTCCACTATGCACCATGTATATTAGGATGATGCAGTTCCACTATTCACCATGCATTGTGCACTATAGTATGGTGCACTTCAACCATGCACTATGCATTTTGCAACTTGGTACGACGCACTTCATAACACACTATGCATCGTGCGGCTTGGTACGTTGAATTTCCACTATGTACCTTGCACTTTGCACCTTGGTAAAGTGCATCGTCATTATAAAAACCGCAACTTTGTGTTTTTCACATCCACCAAGCACTATGCTCTTTGAACCCTTGTATAGTTCACTTAGACTATCCACACCGCACCTTGGAACGGGGAACTTCCACCATCCACCTTGCACTTTACTTGTTCGTACGGTGTACTTCCACCATGAACCGTACACCTAGATACAATGTACATCCGCGATGACCCATGAATGGTGCACATTAGTGCATTACATTTCCACTATGCATTCTGCAAGTTGGTATGTTGCACTTCCACCATGGACTACGCACCATGCAGCTTGGAACGGTGCACTTTTACTTTTCATGGTACACCATGGTACGGTGCAATTCGACTATGCACCTTGCATAATGCACCATGGTATGGTGTAATTCCATTATGCACCATGCACAATTCACCTTGGTATTGTGCAAATCACCTATACACCTTGCACAATTCACCTTGTTATGATGCACTTCCACCGAGCACCGTGGCACGTGCTCGTTGATATAGTGCACTTCGACTATGTAGTATAAACCTTGGTATCGCGCACTTCGACTATCTACACCGGAACATTGCACCTTAGTATATTGGACTTCCACTATGCACCATGTATATTAGGATGATGCAGTTCCACTATTCACCATGCATTGTGCACTATAGTATGGTGCACTCCAACCATGCACTATGCATTTTGCAACTTGGTACGACGCACTTCATAACACACTATGCATCGTGCATGGCTTGGTACGTTGAATTTCCACTATGTACCTTGCACTTTGCACCTTGAACACAGATACCTTGCAATCGTCATTATAAAAACCGCAACTTTGTGTTTTTCACATCCACCAAGCACTATGCTCTTTGAACCCTGGTATAGTTCACTTAGACTATCCACACCGCACCTTGGAACGGGGAACTTCCACCATCCACCTTGCACTTTACTTGTTCGTACGGTGTACTTCCACCATGAACCGTACACCTATATACAATGTACATCCGCGATGACCCATGAATGGTGCACATTAGTGCATTACATTTCCACTATGCATTGCAAGTTGGTATGTTGCACTTCCACCATGGACTACGCACCATGCAGCTTGGAACGGTGCACTTTTACTTTTCATGGTACACCATGGTACGGTGCAATTCGACTATGCACCTTGCATAATGCACCATGGTATGGTGTAATTCCATTATGCACCATGCACAATTCACCTTGGTATTGTGCAAATCAGCTATACACCTTGCACAATTCACCTTGTTATGATGCACTTCCACCGAGCACCGTGGCACGTGCTCGTTGATATAGTGCACTTCGACTATGTAGTATAAACCTTGGTATCGCGCACTTCGACTGTCTACCTGGAACATTGCACCTTAGTATATTGGACTTCCACTATGCACCATGTATATTAGTATGATGCAGTTCAACTATTCACCATGCATTGTGCACTATAGTATGGTGCACTCCAACCATGCACTATGCATTTTGCAACTTGGTACGACGCACTTCATAACACACTATGCATCGTGCAGCTTGGTACATGCTGAATTTCCACTATGTACCTTGCACTTTGCACCTTGGTACGTGCTGCACCGTCATTATAAAAACCGCAACTTTGTGTTTTTCACATCCACCAAGCGCTATGCTCTTTGAACCCCGGTATAGTTCACTTAGACTATCCACACCGCACCTTGGAACGGGGAACTTCCACCATCCACCTTGCACTTTACTTGTTCGTACGGTGTACTTCCACCATGAACCGTACACCTAGATACAATGTACATCCGCGATGACCCATGAATGGTGCACATTAGTGCATTACATTTCCACTATGCATTCTGCAAGTTGGTATGTTGCACTTCCACCATGGACTACGCACCATGCAGCTTGGAACGGTGCACTTTTACTTTTCATGGTACACCATGGTACGGTGCAATTCGACTATGCACCTTGCATAATGCACCATGGTATGGTGTAATTCCATTATGCACCATGCACAATTCACCTTGGTATTGTGCAAATCAGCTATACACCTTGCACAATTCACCTTGTTATGATGCACTTCCACCGAGCACTGTGGCACGTGCTCGTTGATATAGTGCACTTCGACTATGTAGTATAAACCTTGGTATCGCGCACTTCGACTATCTACCTGGAACATTGCACCTTAGTATATTGGACTTCCACTATGCACCATGTATATTAGGATGATGCAGTTCCACTATTCACCATGCATTGTGCACTATAGTATGGTGCACTCCAACCATGCACTATGCATTTTGCAACTTGGTACGACGCACTTCATAACACACTATGCATCGTGCAGCTTGGTACGGTTGAATTTCCACTATGTACCTTGCACTTTGCACCTTGGTACAAAGTGCATCGTCATTATAAAAACCGCAACTTTGTGTTTTTCACATCCACCAAGCGCTATGCTCTTTGAACCCTGGTATAGTTCACTTAGACTATCCACACTGCACCTTGGAACGGGGAACTTCCACCATCCACCTTGCACTTTACTTGTTCGTACGGTGTACTTCCACCATGAACCGTACACCTAGATACAATGTACATCCGCGATGACCCATGAATGGTGCACATTAGTGCATTACATTTCCACTATGCATTCTGCAAGTTGGTATGTTGCACTTCCACCATGGACTACGCACCATGCAGCTTGGAACGGTGCACTTTTACTTTTCATGGTACACCATGGTACGGTGCAATTCGACTATGCACCTTGCATAATGCACCATGGTATGGTGTAATTCCATTATGCACCATGCACAATTCACCTTGGTATTGTGCAAATCAACTATACACCTTGCACAATTCACCTTGTTATGATGCACTTCCACCGAGCACTGTGGCACGTGCTCCTTGATATAGTGCACTTCGACTATGTAGTATAAACCTTGGTATCGCGCACTTCGACTATCTACCGGAACATTGCACCTTAGTATATTGGACTTCCACTATGCACCATGTATATTAGTATGATGCAGTTCCACTATTCACCATGCATTGTGCACTATAGTATGGTGCACTCCAACCATGCACTATGCATTTTGCAACTTGGTACGACGCACTTCATAACACACTATGCATCGTGCAGCTTGGTACAGTGAATTTCCACTATGTACCTTGCACTTTGCACCTTGGTATAGTGCACTGTCATTATAAAAACCGCAACTTTGTGTTTTTCACATCCACCAAGCGCTATGCTCTTTGAACCCTAGTATAGTTCACTTAGACTATCCACACTGCACCTTGGAACGGGGAACTTCCACCATCCACCTTGCACTTTACTTGTTCGTACGGTGTACTTCCACCATGAACCGTACACCTAGATACAATGTACATCCGCGATGACCCATGAATGGTGCACATTAGTGCATTACATTTCCACTATGCATTCTGCAAGTTGGTATGTTGCACTTCCACCATGGACTACGCACCATGCAGCTTGGAACGGTGCACTTTTACTTTTCATGGTACACCATGGTACGGTGCAATTCGACTATGCACCTTGCATAATGCACCATGGTATGGTGTAATTCCATTATGCACCATGCACAATTCACCTTGGTATTGTGCAAATCGGCTATACACCTTGCACAATTCACCTTGTTATGATGCACTTCCACCGAGCACTGTGGCACGTGCTCGTTGATATAGTGCACTTCGACTATGTAGTATAAACCTTGGTATCGCGCACTTCGACTATCTACCAGGAACATTGCACCTTAGTATATTGGACTTCCACTATGCACCATGTATATTAGTATGATGCGGTTCCACTATTCACCATGCATTGTGCACTATAGTATGGTGCACTCCAACCATGCACTATGCATTTTGCAACTTGGTACGACGCACTTCATAACACACTATGCATCGTGCAGCTTGGTACAGTGAATTTCCACTATG
Source organism: Linum usitatissimum (assembly GCA_030674075.2). Classification (NCBI taxonomy): domain Eukaryota; kingdom Viridiplantae; phylum Streptophyta; class Magnoliopsida; order Malpighiales; family Linaceae; genus Linum; species Linum usitatissimum. The sequence continues at coordinate 44,202 of JAUJYP020000222.1, forward strand.
TACCTTGCACTTTGCACCTTGGTACAGTGCACTGTCATTATAAAAACCGCAACTTTGTGTTTTTCACATCCACCAAGCGCTATGCTCTTTGAACCCTGGTATAGTTCACTTAGACTATCCACACTGCACCTTGGAACGGGGAACTTCCACCATCCACCTTGCACTTTACTTGTTCGTACGGTGTACTTCCACCATGAACCGTACACCTAGATACAATGTACATCCGCGATGACCCATGAATGGTGCACATTAGTGCATTACATTTCCACTATGCATTCTGCAAGTTGGTATGTTGCACTTCCACCATGGACTACGCACCATGCAGCTTGGAACGGTGCACTTTTACTTTTCATGGTACACCATGGTACGGTGCAATTCGACTATGCACCTTGCATAATGCACCATGGTATGGTGTAATTCCATTATGCACCATGCACAATTCACCTTGGTATTGTGAAAATCAGCTATACACCTTGCACAATTCACCTTGTTATGATGCACTTCCACCGAGCACTGTGGCACTTGCACCTTGATATAGTGCACTTCGACTATGTAGTATAAACCTTGGTATCGCGCACTTCGACTATCTACCTGGAACATTGCACCTTAGTATATTGGACTTCCACTATGCACCATGTATATTAGGATGATGCAGTTCCACTATTCACCATGCATTGTGCACTATAGTATGGTGCACTTCAACCATGCACTATGCATTTTGCAACTTGGTACGACGCACTTCATAACACACTATGCATCGTGCGGCTTGGTACAGTTGAATTTCCACTATGTACCTTGCACTTTGCACCTTGGTATGCTGGTCATCGTCATTATAAAAACCGCAACTTTGTGTTTTTCACATCCACCAAGCACTATGCTCTTTGAACCCCGGTATAGTTCACTTAGACTATCCACACCGCACCTTGGAACGGGGAACTTCCACCATCCACCTTGCACTTTACTTGTTCGTACGGTGTACTTCCACCATGAATGGTACAGCTTGATATAATGTACATCCGCGATGACCCATGCATGGTGCACATTAGTGCATTACATTTCCACTATGCATTCTGCAAGTTGGTATGTTGCACTTCCACCATGGAGTACGCACCATGCAGCTTGGAACGATGCACTTTTACTTTTCATGGTACACCATGGTACCGTGCAATTCGACTATGCACCTTGCATAATGCACCATGATATGGTATAATTTCATTGTGCACCATGCACAATTCACCTTGGTATTGTGAAAATCAGCTATACACCTTGCACAATTCACCTTGTTATGATGCACTTCCACCGAGCACTGTGGCACGTGCACCTTGATATAGTGCACTTCGACTATGTAGTATAAACCTTGGTATCGTGCACTTCGACTGTCTACCTGGAACATTGCACCTTAGTATATTGGACTTCCACTATGCACCATGTATATTAGTATGATGCAGTTCAACTATTCACCATGCATTGTGCACTATAGTATGGTGCACTCCAACCATGCACTATGCATTTTGCAACTTGGTACGACGCACTTCATAACACACTATGCATCGTGCAGCTTGGTACAGTGAATTTCCACTATGTACCTTGCACTTTGCACCTTGGTACAGTGCACTGTCATTATAAAAACCGCAACTTTGTGTTTTTCACATCCACCAAGCGCTATGCTCTTTGAACCCTGGTATAGTTCACTTAGACTATCCACACTGCACCTTGGAACGGGGAACTTCCACCATCCACCTTGCACTTTACTTGTTCGTACGGTGTACTTCCACCATGAACCGTACACCTAGATACAATGTACATCCGCGATGACCCATGAATGGTGCACATTAGTGCATTACATTTCCACTATGCATTCTCGCAAGTTGGTATGTTGCACTTCCACCATGGAGTACGCACCATGCGGCTTTGGAACGGTGCACTTTTACTTTTCATGGTACACCATGGTACGGTGCAATTCGACTATGCACCTTGCATAATGCACCATGGTATGGTGTAATTCCATTGTGCACCATGCACAATTCACCTTGGTATTGTGAAAATCAGCTATACACCTTGCACAATTCACCTTGTTATGATGCACTTCCACCGAGCACTGTGGCACGTGCTCGTTGATATAGTGCACTTCGACTATGTAGTATAAACCTTGGTATCGCGCACTTCGACTATCTACCTGGAACTTTGCACCTTAGTATATTGGACTTCCACTATGCACCATGTATATTAGTATGATGCGGTTCAACTATTCACCATGCATTGTGCACTATAGTATGGTGCACTCCAACCATGCACTATGCATTTTGCAACTTGGTACGACGCACTTCATAACACACTATGCATCGTGCAGCTTGGTACGTTGAATTTCCACTATGTACCTTGTACTTTGCACCTTGGTACAAAGGTGCACCGTCATTATAAAAACCGCAACTTTGTGTTTTTCACATCCACCAAGCGCTATGCTCTTTGAACCCTGGTATAGTTCACTTAGACTATCCACACTGCACCTTGGAACGGGGAACTTCCACCATCCACCTTGCACTTTACTTGTTCGTACGGTGTACTTCCACCATGAACCGTACACCTAGATACAATGTACATCCGCGATGACCCATGAATGGTGCACATTAGTGCATTACATTTCCACTATGCATTCTCGCAAGTTGGTATGTTGCACTTCCACCATGGAGTACGCACCATGCAGCTTGGAACGGTGCACTTTTACTTTTCATGGTACACCATGGTACGGTGCAATTCGACTATGCACCTTGCATAATGCACCATGATATGGTGTAATTCCATTGTGCACCATGCATAATTCACCTTGGTATAGTGAAAATCAGCTATACACCTTGCACAATTCACCTTGTTATGATGCACTTCCACCGAGCACTACGGCACGTGCTCCTTGATATAATGTAGTTCGACTATGCAGTATAAACCTTGGTATCGCGCACTTCGACTATCTACCTGGAACTTTGCATCTTAGCATATTGGACTTCCACTATGCACCATGTATATTAGTATGATGCAGTTCCACTATTCACCATGCATTGTGCACTATAGTATGGTGCACTCCAACCATGCACTATGCATTTTGCAACTTGGTACGACGCACTTCATAACACACTATGCATCGTGCGGCTTGGTACAGTGAATTTCCACTATGTACCTTGTACTTTGCACCTTGGTACGGTGCACTGTCATTATAAAAACCGCAACTTTGTGTTTTTCACATCCACCAAGCGCTATGCTCTTTGAACCCTGGTATAGTTCACTTAGACTATCCACACTGCACCTTGGAACGGGGAACTTCCACCATCCACCTTGCACTTTACTTGTTCGTACGGTGTACTTCCACCATGAACCGTACACCTAGATACAATGTACATCCGCGATGACCCATGAATGGTGCACATTAGTGCATTACATTTCCACTATGCATTCTGCAAGTTGGTATGTTGCACTTCCACCATGGAGTACGCACCATGCAGCTTGGAACGGTGCACTTTTACTTTTCATGGTACACCATGGTACGGTGCAATTCGACTATGCACCTTGCATAATGCACCATGATATGGTGTAATTCCATTGTGCACCATGCACAATTCACCTTGGTATTGTGAAAATCAGCTATACACCTTGCACAATTCACCTTGTTATGATGCACTTCCACCGAGCACTGTGGCACGTGCTCCTTGATATAATGTAGTTCGACTATGTAGTATAAACCTTGGTATCGCGCACTTCGACTATCTACCTGGAACTTTGCATCTTAGCATATTGGACTTCCACTATGCACCATGTATATTAGTATGATGCAGTTCAACTATTCACCATGCATTGTGCACTATAGTATGGTGCACTCCAACCATGCACTATGCATTTTGCAACTTGGTACGACGCACTTCATAACACACTATGCATCGTGCAGCTTGGTACAGTGAATTTCCACTATGTGCCTTGCACTTTGCACCTTGGTACAGTGCACTGTCATTATAAAAACCGCAACTTTGTGTTTTTCACATCCACCAAGCGCTATGCTCTTTGAACCCCGGTATAGTTCACTTAGACTATCCACACCGCACCTTGGAACGGGGAACTTCCACCATCCACCTTGCACTTTACTTGTTCGTACGGTGTACTTCCACCATGAACCGTACACCTAGATACAATGTACATCCGCGATGACCCATGAATGGTGCACATTAGTGCATTACATTTCCACTATGCATTCTGCAAGTTGGTATGTTGCACTTCCACCATGGACTACGCACCATGCGGCTTGGAACGGTGCACTTTTACTTTTCATGGTACACCATGGTACGGTGCAATTCGACTATGCACCTTGCATAATGCACCATGGTATGGTGTAATTCCATTATGCACCATGCACAATTCACCTTGGTATTGTGAAAATCAGCTATACACCTTGCACAATTCACCTTGTTATGATGCACTTCCACCGAGCACTATGGCACGTGCTCCTTGATATAGTGCACTTCGACTATGTAGTATAAACCTTGGTATCGCGCACTTCGACTATCTACCTGGAACTTTGCACCTTAGTATATTGGACTTCCACTATGGACCATGTATATTAGTATGATGCAGTTCAACTATTCACCATGCATTGTTCACTATAGTATGGTGCACTCCAACCATGCACTATGCATTTTGCAACTTGGTACGACGCACTTCATAACACACTATGCATCGTGCAGCTTGGTACAGTGAATTTCCACTATGTGCCTTGCACTTTGTACCTTGGTACAGTGCACTGTCATTATAAAAACCGCAACTTTGTGTTTTTCACATCCACCAAGCGCTATGCTCTTTGAACCCTGGTATAGTTCACTTAGACTATCCACACTGCACCTTGGAACGGGGAACTTCCACCATCCACCTTGCACTTTACTTGTTCGTACGGTGTACTTCCACCATGAACCGTACACCTAGATACAATGTACATCCGCGATGACCCATGAATGGTGCACATTAGTGCATTACATTTCCACTATGCATTCCGCAAGTTGGTATGTTGCACTTCCACCATGGACTACGCACCATGCGGCTTGGAACGGTGCACTTTTACTTTTCATGGTACACCATGGTACGGTGCAATTCGACTATGCACCTTGCATAATGCACCATGGTATGGTGTAATTCCATTATGCACCATGCACAATTCACCTTGGTATTGTGAAAATCAGCTATACACCTTGCACAATTGACCTTGTTATGATGCACTTCCACCGAGCACTATGGCACGTGCTCCTTGATATAGTGCACTTCCACTATGCAGTATAAACCTTGGTATCGCGCACTTCGACTATCTACCCGGAACTTTGCACCTTAGTATATTGGACTTCCACTATGCACCATGTATATTAGTATGATGCGGTTCCACTATTCACCATGCATTGTTCACTATAGTATGGTGCACTTCAACCATGCACTATGCATTTTGCAACTTGGTACGACGCACTTCATAACACACTATGCATCGTGCGGCTTGGTACAGTGAATTTCCACTATGTGCCTTGCACTTTGCACCTTGGTACAGTGCACTGTCATTATAAAAACCGCAACTTTGTGTTTTTCACATCCACCAAGCGCTATGCTCTTTGAACCCTGGTATAGTTCACTTAGACTATCCACACTGCACCTTGGAACGGGGAACTTCCACCATCCACCTTGCACTTTACTTGTTCGTACGGTGTACTTCCACCATGAACCGTACACCTAGATACAATGTACATCCGCGATGACCCATGAATGGTGCACATTAGTGCATTACATTTCCACTATGCATTCGCAAGTTGGTATGTTGCACTTCCACCATGGAGTACGCACCATGCAGCTTGGAACGGTGCACTTTTACTTTTCATGGTACACCATGGTACGGTGCAATTCCACTATGCACCTTGCATAATGCACCATGATATGGTGTAATTCCATTGTGCACCATGCACAATTCACCATGGTATTGTGAAAATCAGCTATACACCTTGCACAATTGACCTTGTTATGATGCACTTCCACTGAGCACTATGGCACGTGCTCCTTGATATAATGCACTTCCACTATGCAGTATAAACCTTGGTATCGCGCACTTCGACTATCTACCTGGAACTTTGCACCTTAGTATATTGGACTTCCACTATGCACCATGTATATTAGTATGATGCAGTTCCACTATTCGCCATTCATTGTTCACTATAGTATGGTGCACTTCAACCATGCACTATGCATTTTGCAACTTGGTACGACGCACTTCATAACACACTATGCATCGTGCAGCTTGGTACAGTGAATTTCCACTATGTACCTTGCACTTTGCACCTTGGTACAGTGCCCTGTCATTATAAAAACCGCAACTTTGTGTTTTTCACATCCACCAAGCGCTATGCTCTTTGAACCCTGGTATAGTTCACTTAGACTATCCACACTGCACCTTGGAACGGGGAACTTCCACCATCCACCTTGCACTTTACTTGTTCGTACGGTGTACTTCCACCATGAACCGTACACCTAGATACAATGTACATCCGCGATGACCCATGAATGGTGCACATTAGTGCATTACATTTCCACTATGCATTCTGCAAGTTGGTATGTTGCACTTCCACCATGGACTACGCACCATGCGGCTTGGAACGGTGCACTTTTACTTTTCATGGTACACCATGGTACGGTGCAATTCGACTATGCACCTTGCATAATGCACCATGGTATGGTGTAATTCCATTGTGCACCATGCACAATTCACCTTGGTATTGTGAAAATCAGCTATACACCTTGCACAATTCACCTTGTTATGATGCACTTCCACCGAGCACTATGGCACGTGCTCCTTGATATAGTGCACTTCGACTATGTAGTATAAACCTTGGTATCGCGCACTTCGACTATCTACTCCGGAACTTTGCACCTTAGTATATTGGACTTCCACTATGCACCATGTATATTAGTATGATGCAGTTCCACTATTCACCATGCATTGTGCACTATAGTATGGTGCACTCCAACCATGCACTATGCATTTTGCAACTTGGTACGACGCACTTCATAACACACTATGCATCGTGCAGCTTGGTACATTGAATTTCCACTATGTACCTTGCACTTTGTACCTTGGTACAGTGCACCGTCATTATAAAAACCGCAACTTTGTGTTTTTCACATCCACCAAGCACTATGCTCTTTGAACCCCGGTATAGTTCACTTAGACTATCCACACCGCACCTTGGAACGGGGAACTTCCACCATCCACCTTGCACTTTACTTGTTCGTACGGTGTACTTCCACCATGAACCGTACACCTAGATACAATGTACATCCGCGATGACCCATGAATGGTGCACATTAGTGCATTACATTTCCACTATGCATTCCGCAAGTTGGTATGTTGCACTTCCACCATGGACTACGCACCATGCGGCTTGGAACGGTGCACTTTTACTTTTCATGGTACACCATGGTACGGTGCAATTCGACTATGCACCTTGCATAATGCACCATGGTATGGTGTAATTCCATTATGCACCATGTACAATTCACCTTGGTACTGTGAAAATCAGCTATACACCTTGCACAATTCACCTTGTTATGATGCACTTCCACCGAGCACTATGGCACGTGCTCCTTGATATAGTGCACTTCGACTATGTAGTATAAACCTTGGTATCGCGCACTTCGACTATCTACCCGGAACTTTGCACCTTAGTATATTGGACTTCCACTATGCACCATGTATATTAGTATGATGCGGTTCCACTATTCACCATGCATTGTTCACTATAGTATGGTGCACTTCAACCATGCACTATGCATTTTGCAACTTGGTACGACGCACTTCATAACACACTATGCATCGTGCAGCTTGGTACGGTGAATTTCCACTATGTACCTTGCACTTTGCACCTTGGTACAGTGCATCGTCATTATAAAAACCGCAACTTTGTGTTTTTCACATCCACCAAGCGCTATGCTCTTTGAACCCTGGTATAGTTCACTTAGACTATCCACCTTGCACCTTGGAACGGGGAACTTCCACCATCCACCTTGCACTTTACTTGTTCGTACGGTGTACTTCCACCATGAACCGTACACCTAGATACAATGTACATCCGCGATGACCCATGAATGGTGCACATTAGTGCATTACATTTCCACTATGCATTCTCGCAAGTTGGTATGTTGCACTTCCACCATGGACTACGCACCATGCAGCTTGGAACGGTGCACTTTTACTTTTCATGGTACACCATGGTACGGTGCAATTCGACTATGCACCTTGCATAATGCACCATGGTATGGTGTAATTCCATTATGCACCATGCACAATTCACCTTGGTATTGTGAAAATCAGCTATACACCTTGCACAATTCACCTTGTTATGATGCACTTCCACCGAGCACTGTGGCACTTGCACCTTGATATAGTGCACTTCGACTATGTAGTATAAACCTTGGTATCGCGCACTTCGACTATCTACCCGGAACTTTGCACCTTAGTATATTGGACTTCCACTATGCACCATGTATATTAGTATGATGCAGTTCCACTATTCACCATGCATTGTGCACTATAGTATGGTGCACTTCAACCATGCACTATGCATTTTGCAACTTGGTACGACGCACTTCATAACACACTATGCATCGTGCAGCTTGGTACGCTGAATTTCCACTATGTACCTTGCACTTTGCACCTTGGTACAAAGTGCACTGTCATTATAAAAACCGCAACTTTGTGTTTTTCACATCCACCAAGCGCTATGCTCTTTGAACCCTGGTATAGTTCACTTAGACTATCCACACTGCACCTTGGAACGGGGAACTTCCACCATCCACCTTGCACTTTACTTGTTCGTACGGTGTACTTCCACCATGAACCGTACACCTAGATACAATGTACATCCGCGATGACCCATGAATGGTGCACATTAGTGCATTACATTTCCACTATGCATTCTCGCAAGTTGGTATGTTGCACTTCCACCATGGACTACGCACCATGCAGCTTGGAACGGTGCACTTTTACTTTTCATGGTACACCATGGTACGGTGCAATTCGACTATGCACCTTGCATAATGCACCATGATATGGTGTAATTCCATTGTGCACCATGCACAATTCACCTTGGTATTGTGAAAATCAGCTATACACCTTGCACAATTGACCTTGTTATGATGCACTTCCACTGAGCACTATGGCACGTGCTCCTTGATATAATGCACTTCCACTATGCAGTATAAACCTTGGTATCGCGCACTTCGACTATCTACCTGGAACTTTGCACCTTAGTATATTGGACTTCCACTATGCACCATGTATATTAGTATGATGCGGTTCAACTATTCACCATGCATTGTGCACTATAGTATGGTGCACTCCAACCATGCACTATGCATTTTGCAACTTGGTACGACGCACTTCATAACACACTATGCATCGTGCGGCTTGGTACAGCTGAATTTCCACTATGTGCCTTGCACTTTGTACCTTGGTACAAAGTGCTTTGTCATTATAAAAACCGCAACTTTGTGTTTTTCACATCCACCAAGCGCTATGCTCTTTGAACCCCGGTATAGTTCACTTAGACTATCCACACCGCACCTTGGAACGGGGAACTTCCACCATCCACCTTGCACTTTACTTGTTCGTACGGTGTACTTCCACCATGAACCGTACACCTAGATACAATGTACATCCGCGATGACCCATGAATGGTGCACATTAGTGCATTACATTTCCACTATGCATTCTGCAAGTTGGTATGTTGCACTTCCACCATGGACTACGCACCATGCGGCTTGGAACGGTGCACTTTTACTTTTCATGGTACACCATGGTACGGTGCAATTCGACTATGCACCTTGCATAATGCACCATGGTATGGTGTAATTCCATTATGCACCATGTACAATTCACCTTGGTACTGTGAAAATCAGCTATACACCTTGCACAATTAACCTTGTTATGATGCACTTCCACCGAGCACTGTGGCACGTGCTCCTTGATATAGTGCACTTCGACTATGTAGTATAAACCTTGGTATCGCGCACTTCGACTATCTACCCGGAACTTTGCACCTTAGTATATTGGACTTCCACTATGCACCATGTATATTAGTATGATGCGGTTCCACTATTCACCATGCATTGTGCACTATAGTATGGTGCACTTCAACCATGCACTATGCATTTTGCAACTTGGTACGACGCACTTCATAACACACTATGCATCGTGCGGCTTGGTACAGTTGAATTTCCACTATGTACCTTGCACTTTGCACCTTGGTACGGTAATCGTCATTATAAAAACCGCAACTTTGTGTTTTTCACATCCACCAAGCACTATGCTCTTTGAACCCTGGTATAGTTCACTTAGACTATCCACACCGCACCTTGGAACGGGGAACTTCCACCATCCACCTTGCACTTTACTTGTTCGTACGGTGTACTTCCACCATGAACCGTACACCTAGATACAATGTACATCCGCGATGACCCATGAATGGTGCACATTAGTGCATTACATTTCCACTATGCATTCTGCAAGTTGGTATGTTGCACTTCCACCATGGACTACGCACCATGCAGCTTGGAACGGTGCACTTTTACTTTTCATGGTACACCATGGTACGGTGCAATTCGATTATGCACCTTGCATAATGCACCATGGTATGGTGTAATTCCATTATGCACCATGCACAATTCACCTTGGTATTGTGCAAATCAGCTATACACCTTGCACAATTCACCTTGTTATGATGCACTTCCACCGAGCACTGTGGCACGTGCTCGTTGATATAGTGCACTTCGACTATGTAGTATAAACCTTGGTATCGCGCACTTCGACTATCTACCTGGAACTTTGCACCTTAGTATATTGGACTTCCACTATGCACCATGTATATTAGTATGATGCAGTTCCACTATTCACCATGCATTGTGCACTATAGTATGGTGCACTTCAACCATGCACTATGCATTTTGCAACTTGGTACGACGCACTTCATAACACACTATGCATCGTGCAGCTTGGTACATTGAATTTCCACTATGTACCTTGCACTTTGCACCTTGGTACAAAGGTACTCGTCATTATAAAAACCGCAACTTTGTATTTTTCACATCCACCAAGCACTATGCTCTTTGAACCCCTGTATAGTTCACTTAGACTATCCACACCGCACCTTGGAACGGGGAACTTCCACCATCCACCTTGCACTTTACTTGTTCGTACGGTGTACTTCCACCATGAACCGTACACCTAGATACAATGTACATCCGCGATGACCCATGAATGGTGCACATTAGTGCATTACATTTCCACTATGCATTCTCGCAAGTTGGTATGTTGCACTTCCACCATGGACTACGCACCATGCGGCTTGGAACGGTGCACTTTTACTTTTCATGGTACACCATGGTACGGTGCAATTCGACTATGCACCTTGCATAATGCACCATGGTATGGTGTAATTCCATTATGCACCATGCACAATTCACCTTGGTATTGTGAAAATCAGCTATACACCTTGCACAATTCACCTTGTTATGATGCACTTCCACCGAGCACTGTGGCACGTGCTCGTTGATATAGTGCACTTCGACTATGTAGTATAAACCTTGGTATCGTGCACTTCGACTGTCTACCTGGAACTTTGCATCTTAGCATATTGGACTTCTACTATGCACCATGTATATTAGTATGATGCAGTTCCACTATTCACCATGCATTGTGCACTATAGTATGGTGCACTTCAACCATGCACTATGCATTTTGCAACTTGGTACGACGCACTTCATAACACACTATGCATCGTGCAGCTTGGTACAGTTGAATTTCCACTATGTACCTTGCACTTTGCACCTTGGTACAGTGCACCGTCATTATAAAAACCGCAACTTTGTATTTTTCACATCCACCAAGCACTATGCTCTTTGAACCCTGGTATAGTTCACTTAGACTATCCACACCGCACCTTGGAACGGGGAACTTCCACCATCCACCTTGCACTTTACTTGTTCGTACGGTGTACTTCCACCATGAACCGTACACCTAGATACAATGTACATCCGCGATGACCCATGAATGGTGCACATTAGTGCATTACATTTCCACTATGCATTCTCGCAAGTTGGTATGTTGCACTTCCACCATGGACTACGCACCATGCGGCTTGGAACGGTGCACTTTTACTTTTCATGGTACACCATGGTACGGTGCAATTCGACTATGCACCTTGCATAATGCACCATGGTATGGTGTAATTCCATTATGCACCATGCACAATTCACCTTGGTATTGTGCAAATCAGCTATACACCTTGCACAATTCACCTTGTTATGATGCACTTCCACCGAGCACTATGGCACGTGCTCCTTGATATAGTGCACTTCGACTATGTAGTATAAACCTTGGTATCGCGCACTTCGACTATCTACCCGGAACTTTGCACCTTAGTATATTGGACTTCCACTATGCACCATGTATATTAGTATGATGCAGTTCCACTATTCACCATGCATTGTGCACTATAGTATGGTGCACTTCAACCATGCACTATGCATTTTTCAACTTGGTATGACGCACTTCATAAGACAGTATGCATCGTGTAGCTTGGTACGTTGAATTTCCACTATGTACCTTGCACTTTGCACCTTGGTACAAGTGCACCGTCATTATAAAAACCGCAACTTTGTATTTTTCACATCCACCAAGCACTATGCTCTTTGAACCCTGGTATAGTTCACTTAGACTATCCACACCGCACCTTGGAACGGGGAACTTCCACCATCCACCTTGCACTTTACTTGTTCGTACGGTGTACTTCCACCATGAACCGTACACCTAGATACAATGTACATCCGCGATGACCCATGAATGGTGCACATTAGTGCATTACATTTCCACTATGCATTCTGCAAGTTGGTATGTTGCACTTCCACCATGGACTACGCACCATGCGGCTTGGAACGGTGCACTTTTACTTTTCATGGTACACCATGGTACGGTGCAATTCGACTATGCACCTTGCATAATGCACCATGGTATGGTGTAATTCCATTATGCACCATGCACAATTCACCTTGGTATTGTGCAAATCAGCTATACACCTTGCACAATTCACCTTGTTATGATGCACTTCCACCGAGCACTATGGCACGTGCTCCTTGATATAGTGCACTTCGACTATGTAGTATAAACCTTGATATCGCGCACTTCGACTATCTACCCGGAACTTTGCACCTTAGTATATTGGACTTCCACTATGCACCATGTATATTAGTATGATGCGGTTCCACTATTCACCATGCATTGTGCACTATAGTATGGTGCACTTCAACCATGCACTATGCATTTTGCAACTTGGTACGACGCACTTCATAACACACTATGCATCGTGCAGCTTGGTACAGTGAATTTCCACTATGTACCTTGCACTTTGCACCTTGGTACGGTAATCGTCATTATAAAAACCGCAACTTTGTGTTTTTCACATCCACCAAGCGCTATGCTCTTTGAACCCTGGTATAGTTCACTTAGACTATCCACACTGCACCTTGGAACGGGGAACTTCCACCATCCACCTTGCACTTTACTTGTTCGTACGGTGTACTTCCACCATGAACCGTACACCTAGATACAATGTACATCCGCGATGACCCATGAATGGTGCACATTAGTGCATTACATTTCCACTATGCATTTTGCAAGTTGGTATGTTGCACTTCCACCATGGACTACGCACCATGCAGCTTGGAACGGTGCACTTTTACTTTTCATGGTACACCATGGTACGGTGCAATTCGACTATGCACCTTGCATAATGCACCATGGTATGGTGTAATTCCATTATGCACCATGCACAATTCACCTTGGTATTGTGCAAATCAGCTATACACCTTGCACAATTCACCTTGTTATGATGCACTTCCACCGAGCACTATGGCACGTGCTCCTTGATATAGTGCACTTCGACTATGTAGTATAAACCTTGGTATCGCGCACTTCGACTATCTACCTGGAACTTTGCACCTTAGTATATTGGACTTCCACTATGCACCATGTATATTAGTATGATGCAGTTCAACTATTCACCATGCATTGTGCACTATAGTATGGTGCACTCCAACCATGCACTATGCATTTTGCAACTTGGTACGACGCACTTCATAACACACTATGCATCGTGCAGCTTGGTACAGTGAATTTCCACTATGTGCCTTGCACTTTGCACCTTGGTACGAGTGCATCGTCATTATAAAAACCGCAACTTTGTGTTTTTCACATCCACCAAGCGCTATGCTCTTTGAACCCTGGTATAGTTCACTTAGACTATCCACACTGCACCTTGGAACGGGGAACTTCCACCATCCACCTTGCACTTTACTTGTTCGTACGGTGTACTTCCACCATGAACCGTACACCTAGATACAATGTACATCCGCGATGACCCATGAATGGTGCACATTAGTGCATTACATTTCCACTATGCATTCTGCAAGTTGGTATGTTGCACTTCCACCATGGACTACGCACCATGCGGCTTGGAACGGTGCACTTTTACTTTTCATGGTACACCATGGTACGGTGCAATTCGACTATGCACCTTGCATAATGCACCATGGTATGGTGTAATTCCATTATGCACCATGCACAATTCACCTTGGTATTGTGCAAATCAGCTATACACCTTGCACAATTCACCTTGTTATGATGCACTTCCACCGAGCACTATGGCACGTGCTCCTTGATATAGTGCACTTCGACTATGTAGTATAAACCTTGGTATCGCGCACTTCGACTATCTACCCGGAACTTTGCACCTTAGTATATTGGACTTCCACTATGCACCATGTATATTAGTATGATGCAGTTCCACTATTCACCATGCATTGTGCACTATAGTATGGTGCACTTCAACCATGCACTATGCATTTTGCAACTTGGTACGACGCACTTCATAACACACTATGCATCGTGCAGCTTGGTACAGTTGAATTTCCACTATGTACCTTGCACTTTGCACCTTGGTACGGTTGCACCGTCATTATAAAAACCGCAACTTTGTATTTTTCACATCCACCAAGCACTATGCTCTTTGAACCCTGGTATAGTTCACTTAGACTATCCACACCGCACCTTGGAACGGGGAACTTCCACCATCCACCTTGCACTTTACTTGTTCGTACGGTGTACTTCCACCATGAACCGTACACCTTGATACAATGTACATCCGCGATGACCCATGCATGGTGCACATTAGTGCATTACATTTCCACTATGCATTCTGCAAGTTGGTATGTTGCACTTCCACCATGGACTACGCACCATGCAGCTTGGAACGGTGCACTTTTACTTTTCATGGTACACCATGGTACGGTGCAATTCGACTATGCACCTTGCATAATGCACCATGGTATGGTGTAATTCCATTATGCACCATGCACAATTCACCTTGGTATTGTGCAAATCAGCTATACACCTTGCACAATTCACCTTGTTATGATGCACTTCCACCGAGCACTGTGGCACGTGCTCGTTGATATAGTGCACTTCGACTATGTAGTATAAACCTTGGTATCGCGCACTTCGACTATCTACCTGGAACTTTGCACCTTAGTATATTGGACTTCCACTATGCACCATGTATATTAGTATGATGCAGTTCCACTATTCACCATGCATTGTGCACTATAGTATGGTGCACTTCAACCATGCACTATGCATTTTGCAACTTGGTACGACGCACTTCATAACACACTATGCATCGTGCAGCTTGGTACGCTGAATTTCCACTATGTACCTTGCACTTTGCACCTTGGTACAGGCTGCACTGTCATTATAAAAACCGCAACTTTGTGTTTTTCACATCCACCAAGCACTATGCTCTTTGAACCCCGGTATAGTTCACTTAGACTATCCACACCGCACCTTGGAACGGGGAACTTCCACCATCCACCTTGCACTTTACTTGTTCGTACGGTGTACTTCCACCATGAACCGTACACCTAGATACAATGTACATCCGCGATGACCCATGAATGGTGCACATTAGTGCATTACATTTCCACTATGCATTCTGCAAGTTGGTATGTTGCACTTCCACCATGGACTACGCACCATGCGGCTTGGAACGGTGCACTTTTACTTTTCATTGTACACCATGGTACGGTGCAATTCGACTATGCACCTTGCATAATGCACCATGGTATGGTGTAATTCCATTATGCACCATGCACAATTCACCTTGGTATTGGGAAAATCAGCTATACACCTTGCACAATTCACCTTGTTATGATGCACTTCCACCGAGCACTGTGGCACTTGCACCTTGATATAGTGCACTTCGACTATGTAGTATAAACCTTGGTATCGCGCACTTCGACTATCTACCCGGAACTTTGCACCTTAGTATATTGGACTTCCACTATGCACCATGTATATTAGTATGATGCAGTTCCACTATTCACCATGCATTGTGCACTATAGTATGGTGCACTTCAACCATGCACTATGCATTTTGCAACTTGGTACGACGCACTTCATAACACACTATGCATCGTGCAGCTTGGTACGGCACTTGAATTTCCACTATGTACCTTGCACTTTGCACCTTGGTACAAAGGTCATCGTCATTATAAAAACCGCAACTTTGTATTTTTCACATCCACCAAGCACTATGCTCTTTGAACCCTGGTATAGTTCACTTAGACTATCCACACAGCACCTTGGAACGGGGAACTTCCACCATCCACCTTGCACTTTACTTGTTCGTACGGTGTACTTCCACCATGAACCGTACACCTTGATACAATGTACATCCGCGATGACCCATGCATGGTGCACATTAGTGCATTACATTTCCACTATGCATTCTGCAAGTTGGTATGTTGCACTTCCACCATGGACTACGCACCATGCAGCTTGGAACGGTGCACTTTTACTTTTCATGGTACACCATGGTACGGTGCAATTCGACTATGCACCTTGCATAATGCACCATGGTATGGTGTAATTCCATTATGCACCATGCACAATTCACCTTGGTATTGTGCAAATCAGCTATACACCTTGCACAATTCACCTTGTTATGATGCACTTCCACCGAGCACTGTGGCACTTGCACCTTGATATAGTGCACTTCGACTATGTAGTATAAACCTTGGTATCGCGCACTTCGACTATCTACCTGGAACATTGCACCTTAGTATATTGGACTTCCACTATGCACCATGTATATTAGTATGATGCGGTTCCACTATTCACCATGCATTGTGCACTATAGTATGGTGCACTCCAACCATGCACTATGCATTTTGCAACTTGGTACGACGCACTTCATAACACACTATGCATCGTGCAGCTTGGTACAGTTGAATTTCCACTATGTACCTTGCACTTTGCACCTTGGTACGGTGCACCGTCATTATAAAAACCGCAACTTTGTGTTTTTCACATCCACCAAGCGCTATGCTCTTTGAACCCTGGTATAGTTCACTTAGACTATCCACACTGCACCTTGGAACGGGGAACTTCCACCATCCACCTTGCACTTTACTTGTTCGTACGGTGTACTTCCACCATGAACCGTACACCTAGATACAATGTACATCCGCGATGACCCATGAATGGTGCACATTAGTGCATTACATTTCCACTATGCATTCTCGCAAGTTGGTATGTTGCACTTCCACCATGGACTACGCACCATGCAGCTTGGAACGGTGCACTTTTACTTTTCATGGTACACCATGGTACGGTGCAATTCGACTATGCACCTTGCATAATGCACCATGGTATGGTGTAATTCCATTATGCACCATGCACAATTCACCTTGGTATTGTGAAAATCAGCTATACACCTTGCACAATTCACCTTGTTATGATGCACTTCCACCGAGCACTATGGCACGTGCTCCTTGATATAGTGCACTTCGACTATGTAGTATAAACCTTGGTATCGCGCACTTCGACTATCTACCCGGAACTTTGCACCTTAGTATATTGGACTTCCACTATGCACCATGTATATTAGTATGATGCAGTTCCACTATTCACCATGCATTGTGCACTATAGTATGGTGCACTTCAACCATGCACTATGCATTTTGCAACTTGGTACGACGCACTTCATAACACACTATGCATCGTGCAGCTTGGTACATTGAATTTCCACTATGTACCTTGCACTTTGCACCTTGGTACGGTGCATTGTCATTATAAAAACCGCAACTTTGTGTTTTTCACATCCACCAAGCACTATGCTCTTTGAACCCTGGTATAGTTCACTTAGACTATCCACACCGCACCTTGGAACGGGGAACTTCCACCATCCACCTTGCACTTTACTTGTTCGTACGGTGTACTTCCACCATGAACCGTACACCTAGATACAATGTACATCCGCGATGACCCATGAATGGTGCACATTAGTGCATTACATTTCCACTATGCATTCTGCAAGTTGGTATGTTGCACTTCCACCATGGACTACGCACCATGCGGCTTGGAACGGTGCACTTTTACTTTTCATGGTACACCATGGTACGGTGCAATTCGACTATGCACCTTGCATAATGCACCATGGTATGGTGTAATTCCATTATGCACCATGCACAATTCACCTTGGTATTGTGCAAATCAGCTATACACCTTGCACAATTCACCTTGTTATGATGCACTTCCACCGAGCACTATGGCACGTGCTCGTTGATATAGTGCACTTCGACTATGTAGTATAAACCTTGGTATCGCGCACTTCGACTATCTACCCGGAACTTTGCACCTTAGTATATTGGACTTCCACTATGCACCATGTATATTAGTATGATGCGGTTCCACTATTCACCATGCATTGTGCACTATAGTATGGTGCACTTCAACCATGCACTATGCATTTTGCAACTTGGTACGACGCACTTCATAACACACTATGCATCGTGCGGCTTGGTACATTGAATTTCCACTATGTACCTTGCACTTTGCACCTTGGTACAGTGCACTGTCATTATAAAAACCGCAACTTTGTGTTTTTCACATCCACCAAGCGCTATGCTCTTTGAACCCTGGTATAGTTCACTTAGACTATCCACACTGCACCTTGGAACGGGGAACTTCCACCATCCACCTTGCACTTTACTTGTTCGTACGGTGTACTTCCACCATGAACCGTACACCTAGATACAATGTACATCCGCGATGACCCATGAATGGTGCACATTAGTGCATTACATTTCCACTATGCATTCTGCAAGTTGGTATGTTGCACTTCCACCATGGACTACGCACCATGCAGCTTGGAACGGTGCACTTTTACTTTTCATGGTACACCATGGTACGGTGCAATTCGACTATGCACCTTGCATAATGCACCATGGTATGGTGTAATTCCATTATGCACCATGCACAATTCACCTTGGTATTGTGCAAATCAGCTATACACCTTGCACAATTCACCTTGTTATGATGCACTTCCACCGAGCACTATGGCACGTGCTCCTTGATATAGTGCACTTCGACTATGTAGTATAAACCTTGGTATCGCGCACTTCGACTATCTACCTGGAACTTTGCACCTTAGTATATTGGACTTCCACTATGCACCATGTATATTAGTATGATGCGGTTCCACTATTCACCATGCATTGTGCACTATAGTATGGTGCACTTCAACCATGCACTATGCATTTTGCAACTTGGTACGACGCACTTCATAACACACTATGCATCGTGCAGCTTGGTACATTGAATTTCCACTATGTACCTTGCACTTTGCACCTTGGTACAAAGGTAATCGTCATTATAAAAACCGCAACTTTGTGTTTTTCACATCCACCAAGCACTATGCTCTTTGAACCCTGGTATAGTTCACTTAGACTATCCACACCGCACCTTGGAACGGGGAACTTCCACCATCCACCTTGCACTTTACTTGTTCGTACGGTGTACTTCCACCATGAACCGTACACCTAGATACAATGTACATCCGCGATGACCCATGAATGGTGCACATTAGTGCATTACATTTCCACTATGCATTCTGCAAGTTGGTATGTTGCACTTCCACCATGGACTACGCACCATGCGGCTTGGAACGGTGCACTTTTACTTTTCATGGTACACCATGGTACGGTGCAATTCGACTATGCACCTTGCATAATGCACCATGGTATGGTGTAATTCCATTATGCACCATGCACAATTCACCTTGGTATTGTGCAAATCAGCTATACACCTTGCACAATTCACCTTGTTATGATGCACTTCCACCGAGCACTGTGGCACGTGCTCGTTGATATAGTGCACTTCGACTATGTAGTATAAACCTTGGTATCGCGCACTTCGACTATCTACCTGGAACTTTGCACCTTAGTATATTGGACTTCCACTATGCACCATGTATATTAGTATGATGCAGTTCCACTATTCACCATGCATTGTGCACTATAGTATGGTGCACTCCAACCATGCACTATGCATTTTGCAACTTGGTACGACGCACTTCATAACACACTATGCATCGTGCAGCTTGGTACATTGAATTTCCACTATGTACCTTGCACTTTGCACCTTGGTACAGTGCACGGTCATTATAAAAACCGCAACTTTGTGTTTTTCACATCCACCAAGCACTATGCTCTTTGAACCCTGGTATAGTTCACTTAGACTATCCACACCGCACCTTGGAACGGGGAACTTCCACCATCCACCTTGCACTTTACTTGTTCGTACGGTGTACTTCCACCATGAACCGTACACCTAGATACAATGTACATCCGCGATGACCCATGAATGGTGCACATTAGTGCATTACATTTCCACTATGCATTCCCGCAAGTTGGTATGTTGCACTTCCACCATGGACTACGCACCATGCAGCTTGGAACGGTGCACTTTTACTTTTCATGGTACACCATGGTACGGTGCAATTCGACTATGCACCTTGCATAATGCACCATGGTATGGTGTAATTCCATTATGCACCATGCACAATTCACCTTGGTACTGTGAAAATCAGCTATACACCTTGCACAATTCACCTTGTTATGATGCACTTCCACCGAGCACTATGGCACGTGCTCCTTGATATAGTGCACTTCGACTATGTAGTATAAACCTTGGTATCGCGCACTTCGACTATCTACCCGGAACTTTGCACCTTAGTATATTGGACTTCCACTATGCACCATGTATATTAGTATGATGCGGTTCCACTATTCACCATGCATTGTGCACTATAGTATGGTGCACTTCAACCATGCACTATGCATTTTGCAACTTGGTACGACGCACTTCATAACACACTATGCATCGTGCAGCTTGGTACATTGAATTTCCACTATGTACCTTGCACTTTGCACCTTGGTACAAAGGCACCGTCATTATAAAAACCGCAACTTTGTGTTTTTCACATCCACCAAGCACTATGCTCTTTGAACCCCGGTATAGTTCACTTAGACTATCCACACCGCACCTTGGAACGGGGAACTTCCACCATCCACCTTGCACTTTACTTGTTCGTACGGTGTACTTCCACCATGAACCGTACACCTAGATACAATGTACATCCGCGATGACCCATGAATGGTGCACATTAGTGCATTACATTTCCACTATGCATTCCGCAAGTTGGTATGTTGCACTTCCACCATGGACTACGCACCATGCAGCTTGGAACGGTGCACTTTTACTTTTCATGGTACACCATGGTACGGTGCAATTCGACTATGCACCTTGCATAATGCACCATGGTATGGTGTAATTCCATTATGCACCATGCACAATTCACCTTGGTATTGTGCAAATCAGCTATACACCTTGCACAATTCACCTTGTTATGATGCACTTCCACCGAGCACTATGGCACGTGCTCCTTGATATAGTGCACTTCGACTATGTAGTATAAACCTTGGTATCGCGCACTTCGACTATCTACCCGGAACTTTGCACCTTAGTATATTGGACTTCCACTATGCACCATGTATATTAGTATGATGCGGTTCCACTATTCACCATGCATTGTGCACTATAGTATGGTGCACTCCAACCATGCACTATGCATTTTGCAACTTGGTACGACGCACTTCATAACACACTATGCATCGTGCAGCTTGGTACATTGAATTTCCACTATGTACCTTGCACTTTGCACCTTGGTACAGTGCACTGTCATTATAAAAACCGCAACTTTGTGTTTTTCACATCCACCAAGCGCTATGCTCTTTGAACCCTTGTATAGTTCACTTAGACTATCCACACTGCACCTTGGAAAGGGGAACTTCCACCATCCACCTTGCACTTTACTTGTTCGTACGGTGTACTTCCACCATGAACCGTACACCTAGATACAATGTACATCCGCGATGACCCATGAATGGTGCACATTAGTGCATTACATTTCCACTATGCATTCTGCAAGTTGGTATGTTGCACTTCCACCATGGACTACGCACCATGCGGCTTGGAACGGTGCACTTTTACTTTTCATGGTACACCATGGTACGGTGCAATTCGACTATGCACCTTGCATAATGCACCATGGTATGGTGTAATTCCATTATGCACCATGCACAATTCACCTTGGTATTGTGCAAATCAGCTATACACCTTGCACAATTCACCTTGTTATGATGCACTTCCACCGAGCACTGTGGCACGTGCTCGTTGATATAGTGCACTTCGACTATGTAGTATAAACCTTGGTATCGCGCACTTCGACTATGTAGTCTAAACCTTGGGAACTTTGCACCTTAGTATATTGGACTTCCACTATGCACCATGTATATTAGTATGATGCAGTTCCACTATTCACCATGCATTGTGCACTATAGTATGGTGCACTCCAACCATGCACTATGCATTTTGCAACTTGGTACGACGCACTTCATAACACACTATGCATCGTGCGGCTTGGTACATTGAATTTCCACTATGTACCTTGCACTTTGCACCTTGGTACGGTGCACCGTCATTATAAAAACCGCAACTTTGTGTTTTTCACATCCACCAAGCACTATGCTCTTTGAACCCTGGTATAGTTCACTTAGACTATCCACACCGCACCTTGGAACGGGGAACTTCCACCATCCACCTTGCACTTTACTTGTTCGTACGGTGTACTTCCACCATGAACCGTACACCTAGATACAATGTACATCCGCGATGACCCATGAATGGTGCACATTAGTGCATTACATTTCCACTATGCATTCTGCAAGTTGGAATGTTGCACTTCCACCATGGACTACGCAACATGCAGCTTGGAACGGTGCACTTTTACTTTTCATGGTACACCATGGTACGGTGCAATTCGACTATGCACCTTGCATAATGCACCATGGTATGGTGTAATTCCATTATGCACCATGCACAATTCACCTTGGTATTGTGCAAATCAGCTATACACCTTGCACAATTCACCTTGTTATGATGCACTTCCACCGAGCACTATGGCACGTGCTCCTTGATATAGTGCACTTCGACTATGTAGTATAAACCTTGGTATCGCGCACTTCGACTATCTACGGAACTTTGCACCTTAGTATATTGGACTTCCACTATGCACCATGTATATTAGTATGATGCAGCTTCCACTATTCACCATGCATTGTGCACTATAGTATGGTGCACTCCAACCATGCACTATGCATTTTGCAACTTGGTACGACGCACTTCATAACACACTATGCATCGTGCAGCTTGGTACATTGAATTTCCACTATGTACCTTGCACTTTGCACCTTGGTACGATGCACCGTCATTATAAAAACCGCAACTTTGTGTTTTTCACATCCACCAAGCGCTATGCTCTTTGAACCCCGGTATAGTTCACTTAGACTATCCACACCGCACCTTGGAAAGGGGAACTTCCACCATCCACCTTGCACTTTACTTGTTCGTACGGTGTACTTCCACCATGAACCGTACACCTAGATACAATGTACATCCGCGATGACCCATGAATGGTGCACATTAGTGCATTACATTTCCACTATGCATTCTGCAAGTTGGTATGTTGCACTTCCACCATGGACTACGCACCATGCAGCTTGGAACGGTGCACTTTTACTTTTCATGGTACACCATGGTACGGTGCAATTCGACTATGCACCTTGCATAATGCACCATGGTATGGTGTAATTCCATTGTGCAGCATGCACAATTCACCTTGGTATTGTGCAAATCAGCTATGCAACTTGCAGCATTCACCTTGTTATGATGCACTTCCACCGAGCACTATGGCATGTGCTCCTTGATATAGTGCACTTCGACTATGTAGTATAAACCTTGGTATCGCGCACTTCGACTATCTACCCGGAACTTTGCACCTTAGTATATTGGACTTCCACTATGCACCATGTATATTAGTATGATGGAGTTCCACTATTCACCATGCATTGTTCACTATAGTATGGTGCACTTCAACCATGCACTATGCATTTTGCAACTTGGTACGACGCACTTCATAACACACTATGCATCGTGCAGCTTGGTACAGTGAATTTCCAATATGTACCTTGCACTTTGCACCTTGGTACAGTGCACTGTCATTATAAAAACCGCAACTTTGTGTTTTTCACATCCACCAAGCGCTATGCTCTTTGAACCCTGGTATAGTTCACTTAGACTATCCACACTGCACCTTGGAACGGGGAACTTCCACCATCCACCTTGCACTTTACTTGTTCGTACGGTGTACTTCCACCATGAACCGTACACCTAGATACAATGTACATCCGCGATGACCCATGAATGGTGCACATTAGTGCATTACATTTCCACTATGCATTCTGCAAGTTGGTATGTTGCACTTCCACCATGGACTACGCACCATGCAGCTTGGAACGGTGCACTTTTACTTTTCATGGTACACCATGGTACGGTGCAATTCGACTATGCACCTTGCATAATGCACCATGATATGGTGTAATTCCATTGTGCACCATGCACAATTCACCTTGGTATTGTGCAAATCAGCTATACACCTTGCACAATTCACCTTGTTATGATGCACTTCCACCGAGCACTATGGCACGTGCTCCTTGATATAGTGCACTTCGACTATGTAGTATAAACCTTGGTATCGCGCACTTCGACTATCTACCTGGAACTTTGCACCTTAGTATATTGGACTTCCACTATGCACCATGTATATTAGTATGATGCAGTTCCACTATTCACCATGCATTGTGCACTATAGTATGGTGCACTCCAACCATGCACTATGCATTTTGCAACTTGGTACGACGCACTTCATAACACACTATGCATCGTGCAGCTTGGTACAGTGAATTTCCACTATGTACCTTGCACTTTGCACCTTGGTACAGTGCACTGTCATTATAAAAACCGCAACTTTGTGTTTTTCACATCCACCAAGCGCTATGCTCTTTGAACCCTGGTATAGTTCACTTAGACTATCCACACTGCACCTTGGAACGGGGAACTTCCACCATCCACCTTGCACTTTACTTGTTCGTACGGTGTACTTCCACCATGAACCGTACACCTTAGATAGAATGTACATCCGCGATGACCCATGAATGGTGCACATTAGTGCATTACATTTCCACTATGCATTCTGCAAGTTGGAATGTTGCACTTCCACCATGGACTACGCACCATGCGGCTTGGAACGGTGCACTTTTACTTTTCATGGTACACCATGGTACGGTGCAATTCGACTATGCACCTTGCATAATGCACCATGGTATGGTGTAATTCCATTATGCACCATGTACAATTCACCTTGGTACTGTGAAAATCAGCTATACACCTTGCACAATTCACCTTGTTATGATGCACTTCCACCGAGCACTATGGCACGTGCTCCTTGATATAGTGCACTTCGACTATGTAGTATAAACCTTGGTATCGCGCACTTCGACTATCTACCTGGAACTTTGCACCTTAGTATATTGGACTTCCACTATGCACCATGTATATTAGTATGATGCAGTTCCACTATTCACCATGCATTGTGCACTATAGTATGGTGCACTTCAACCATGCACTATGCATTTTGCAACTTGGTACGACGCACTTCATAACACACTATGCATCGTGCAGCTTGGTACATTGAATTTCCACTATGTACCTTGCACTTTGCACCTTGGTACGGTGCCGTCATTATAAAAAACCGCAAACTTTGTATTTTTCACATCCACCAAGCACTATGCTCTTTGAACCCTGGTATAGTTCACTTAGACTATCCACATAGCACCTTGGAACGGGGAACTTCCACCATCCACCTTGCACTTTACTTGTTCGTACGGTGTACTTCCACCATGAACCGTACACCTTGATACAATGTACATCCGCGATGACCCATGCATGGTGCACATTAGTGCATTACATTTCCACTATGCATTCTCGCAAGTTGGTATGTTGCACTTCCACCATGGACTACGCAACATGCAGCTTGGAACGGTGCACTTTTACTTTTCATGGTACACCATGGTACGGTGCAATTCGATTATGCACCTTGCATAATGCACCATGGTATGGTGTAATTCCATTATGCACCATGCACAATTCACCTTGGTATTGTGCAAATCAGCTATACACCTTGCACAATTCACCTTGTTATGATGCACTTCCACCGAGCACTATGGCACGTGCACCTTGATATAGTGCACTTCGACTATGTAGTATAAACCTTGGTATCGCGCACTTCGACTATCTACCTGGAACTTTGCACCTTAGTATATTGGACTTCCACTATGCACCATGTATGTTAGTATGATGCAGTTCCACTATTCACCATGCATTGTGCACTATAGTATGGTGCACTTCAACCATGCACTATGCATTTAGCAACTTGGTACGACGCACTTCATAACACACTATGCATCGTGCGGCTTGGTACATTGAATTTCCACTATGTACCTTGCACTTTGCACCTTGGTACAGTGCACTCGTCATTATAAAAACTGCAAATTTGTATTTTTCACATCCACCAAGTACTATGTTCTTTGAACCCTGGTATAGTTTACTTAGACTATCCACACTGCACCTTGGAAAGGGGAACTTCCACCATCCACCTTGCACTTTACTTGTTCGTACGGTGTACTTCCACCATGAACCGTACACCTAGATACAATGTACATCCGCGATGACCCATGAATGGTGCACATTAGTGCATTACATTTCCACTATGCATTCCGCAAGTTGGAATGTTGCACTTCCACCATGGACTACGCACCATGCAGCTTGGAACGGTGCACGTTTACTTTTCATGGTACACCATGGTACGGTGCAATTCGACTATGCACCTTGCATAATGCACCATGGTATGGTGTAATTCCATTATGCACCATGTATAATTCACCTTGGTACTGTGAAAATCAGCTATACACCTTGCACAATTAACCTTGTTATGTTGCACTTCCACTGAGCACTATGGCACGTGCTCCTTGATATAGTGCACTTCGACTATGTAGTATAAACCTTGGTATCGTGCACTTCGACTGTCTACCTGGAACTTTGCACCTTAGTATATTGGACTTCTACTATGCACCATGTATATTAGTATGATGCAGTTCCACTATTCACCATGCATTGTGCACTATAGTATGGTGCACTTCAACCATGCACTATGCATTTAGCAACTTGGTACGACGCACTTCATAACACACTATGCATCGTGCAGCTTGGTACATTGAATTTCCACTATGTACCTTGCACTTTGCACCTTGGTACAGGTAACTCGTCATTATAAAAACCGCAACTTTGTATTTTTCACATCCACCAAGCACTATGCTCTTTGAACCCTGGTATAGTTCACTTAGACTATCCACACTGCACCTTGGAACGGGGAACTTCCACCATCCACCTTGCACTTTACTTGTTCGTACGGTGTACTTCCACCATGAACCGTACACCTTGATACTATGTACATCCGCGATGACCCATGAATGGTGCACATTAGTGCATTACATTTCCACTATGCATTCTGCAAGTTGGTATGTTGCACTTCCACCATGGAGTACGCACCAT
This sequence comes from Linum usitatissimum, assembly GCA_030674075.2. Lineage (NCBI taxonomy): Eukaryota > Viridiplantae > Streptophyta > Magnoliopsida > Malpighiales > Linaceae > Linum > Linum usitatissimum. The sequence goes on from JAUJYP020000222.1 coordinate 72,223, forward strand.
GCGGCTTGGAACGGTGCACTTTTACTTTTCATGGTACACCATGGTACGGTGCAATTCGACTATGCACCTTGCATAATGCACCATGGTATGGTGTAATTCCATTATGCACCATGTACAATTCACCTTGGTACTGTGAAAATCAGCTATACACCTTGCACAATTAACCTTGTTATGTTGCACGTCCACTGAGCACTATGGCACGTGCTCCTTGATATAGTGCACTTCGACTATGTAGTATAAACCTTGGTATCGCGCACTTCGACTATCTACCCGGAACTTTGCACCTTAGTATATTGGACTTCCACTATGCACCATGTATATTAGTATGATGCGGTTCCACTATTCACCATGCATTGTGCACTATAGTATGGTGCACTTCAACCATGCACTATGCATTTTGCAACTTGGTACGACGCACTTCATAACACACTATGCATCGTGCAGCTTGGTACGTTGAATTTCCACTATGTACCTTGCACTTTGCACCTTGGTACAAAGTAATCGTCATTATAAAAACCGCAAATTTGTATTTTTCACATCCACCAAGTACTATGTTCTTTGAACCCTGGTATAGTTTACTTAGACTATCCACACTGCACCTTGGAAAGGGGAACTTCCACCATCCACCTTGCACTTTACTTGTTCGTACGGTGTACTTCCACCATGAACCGTACACCTAGATACAATGTACATCCGCGATGACCCATGAATGGTGCACATTAGTGCATTACATTTCCACTATGCATTCCGCAAGTTGGTATGTTGCACTTCCACCATGGACTACGCACCATGCAGCTTGGAACGGTGCACTTTTACTTTTCATGGTACACCATGGTACGGTGCAATTCGACTATGCACCTTGCATAATGCACCATGGTATGGTGTAATTCCATTATGCACCATGCACAATTCACCTTGGTATTGTGAAAATCAGCTATACACCTTGCACAATTCACCTTGTTATGATGCACTTCCACCGAGCACTATGGCACGTGCTCCTTGATATAGTGCACTTCGACTATGTAGTATAAACCTTGGTATCGCGCACTTCGACTATCTACCCGGAACTTTGCACCTTAGTATATTGGACTTCCACTATGCACCATGTATATTAGTATGATGCAGTTCCACTATTCACCATGCATTGTGCACTATAGTATGGTGCACTTCAACCATGCACTATGCATTTTGCAACTTGGTACGACGCACTTCATAACACACTATGCATCGTGCAGCTTGGTACAGTGAATTTCCACTATGTACCTTGCACTTTGCACCTTGGTACGGTAATCGTCATTATAAAAACCGCAACTTTGTGTTTTTCACATCCACCAAGCACTATGCTCTTTGAACCCCGGTATAGTTCACTTAGACTATCCACACCGCACCTTGGAACGGGGAACTTCCACCATCCACCTTGCACTTTACTTGTTCGTACGGTGTACTTCCACCATGAACCGTACACCTAGATACTATGTATATCCGCGATGACCCATGAATGGTGCACATTAGTGCATTACATTTCCACTATGCATTTTGCAAGTTGGTATGTTGCACTTCCACCATGGACTACGCACCATGCAGCTTGGAACGGTGCACTTTTACTTTTCATGGTACACCATGGTACGGTGCAATTCGACTATGCACCTTGCATAATGCACCATGGTATGGTGTAATTCCATTGTGCACCATGCACAATTCACCTTGGTATTGTGAAAATCAGCTATACACCTTGCACAATTCACCTTGTTATGATGCACTTCCACCGAGCACTATGGCACGTGCTCCTTGATATAATGCACTTCGACTATGTAGTATAAACCTTGGTATCGCGCACTTCGACTATCTACCCGGAACTTTGCACCTTAGTATATTGGACTTCCACTATGCACCATGTATATTAGTATGATGCAGTTCCAACTATTCACCATGCATTGTGCACTATAGTATGGTGCACTCCAACCATGCACTATGCATTTTGCAACTTGGTACGACGCACTTCATAACACACTATGCATCGTGCGGCTTGGTACATTGAATTTCCACTATGTACCTTGCACTTTGCACCTTGGTACAATCAATGTCACTCGTCATTATAAAAACCGCAACTTTGTGTTTTTCACATCCACCAAGCACTATGCTCTTTGAACCCCGGTATAGTTCACTTAGACTATCCACACCGCACCTTGGAACGGGGAACTTCCACCATCCACCTTGCACTTTACTTGTTCGTACGGTGTACTTCCACCATGAACCGTACACCTAGATACAATGTACATCCGCGATGACCCATGAATGGTGCACATTAGTGCATTACATTTCCACTATGCATTCTGCAAGTTGGAATGTTGCACTTCCACCATGGACTACGCACCATGCAGCTTGGAACGGTGCACTTTTACTTTTCATGGTACACCATGGTACGGTGCAATTCGACTATGCACCTTGCATAATGCACCATGGTATGGTGTAATTCCATTATGCACCATGTACAATTCACCTTGGTACTGTGAAAATCAGCTATACACCTTGCACAATTAACCTTGTTATGATGCACTTCCACCGAGCACTATGGCACGTGCTCCTTGATATAGTGCACTTCGACTATGTAGTATAAACCTTGGTATCGCGCACTTCGACTATCTACCTGGAACTTTGCACCTTAGTATATTTGACTTCCACTATGCACCATGTATATTAGTATGATGCAGTTCCACTATTCACCATGCATTGTGCACTATAGTATGGTGCACTTCAACCATGCACTATGCATTTTGCAACTTGGTACGACGCACTTCATAACACACTATGCATCGTGCAGCTTGGTACATTGAATTTCCACTATGTACCTTGCACTTTGCACCTTGGTACGCTGCACCGTCATTATAAAAACCGCAACTTTGTATTTTTCACATCCACTAAGCACTATGCTCTTTGAACCCCGGTATAGTTCACTTAGACTATCCACACCGCACCTTGGAACGGAGAACTTCCACCATCCACCTTGCACTTTACTTGTTCGTACGGTGTACTTCCACCATGAACCGTACACCTTGATACAATGTACATCCGCGATGACCCATGCATGGTGCACATTAGTGCATTATATTTCCACTATGCATTCTGCAAGTTGGTATGTTGCACTTCCACCATGGACTACACACACCATGCAGCGTGGAACGGTGCACTTTTACTTTTCATGGTAAACCATGGTACGGTGCAATTCGACTATTCACCTTGCATAATGCACCATGGTATGGTGTAATTCCATTATGCACCATGCACAATTCACCTTGGTATTGTGCAAATCAGCTATACACCTTGCACAATTCACCTTGTTATGATGCACTTCCATCGAGCACTATGGCACGTGCAACTTGATATAGTGCACTTCGACTATGTAGTATAAACCTCGGTATCGCGCACTTCGACTATCTACCGGGAACTTTGCACCTTAGTATATTGGACTTCCACTATGCATCATGTATGTTAGTATGATGCAGTTCCACTATTCACCATGCATCGTGCACTATAGTATGGTGCACTTCAACCATGCACTATGCATTTAGCAACTTGGTACGACGCACTTCATAACACACTATGCATCGTGCAGCTTGGTACGGTGAATTTCCACTATGTACCTTGCACTTTGCACCTTGGTACAAAGGCACCGTCATTATAAACAACTCGCAAATTTGTATTTTTCACATCCACCAAGTACTATGTTCTTTGAACCCTGGTATAGTTTACTTAGACTATCCACACTGCACCTTGGAAAGGGGAACTTCCACCATCCACCTTGCACTTTACTTGTTCGTACGGTGTACTTCCACCATGAACCGTACACTTAGATACAATGTACATCCGCGATGACCCATGAATGGTGCACATTAGTGCATTACATTTCCACTATGCATTCTGCAAGTTGGAATGTTGCACTTCCACCATGGACTACGCACCATGTGGCTTGGAACGGTGCACGTTTACTTTTCATGGTACACCATGGTACGGTGCAATTCGACTATGCACCTTGCATAATGCACCATGGTATGGTGTAATTCCATTATGCACCATGTACAATTCACCTTGGTACTGTGAAAATCAGCTATACACCTTGCACAATTAACCTTGTTATGTTGCACTTCCACTGAGCACTATGGCACGTGCTCCTTGATATAGCGCACTTCGACTATGCAGTATAAACCTTGGTATCGCGCACTTCGACTATCTACCTGGAACTTTGCACCTTAGTATATTTGACTTCCACTATGCACCATGTATATTAGTATGATGCAGTTCCACTATTCACCATGCATTGTGCACTATAGTATGGTGCACTTCAACCATGCACTATGCATTTTTCAACTTGGTATGACGCACTTCATAAGACAGTATGCATCGTACAGCTTGGTACAGTGAACTTCCACTATGTACCTTGCACTTTGCACCTTGGTACAGTGCACTGTCATTATAAAAACTGCAACTTTGTATTTTTCACATCCACTAAGCACTATGCTCTTTGAACCCTGGTATAGTTCACTTAGACTATCCACACTGCACCTTGGAACGGAGAACTTCCACCATCCACCTTGCACTTTAATTGTTCGTACGGTGTACTTCCACCATGAACCGTACACCTTGATACAATGTACATCCGCGATGACCCATGCATGGTGCACATTAGTGCATTACATTTCCACTATGCATTCTGCAAGTTGGAATGTTGCACTTCCACCATGGACTACGCACCATGCAGCGTGGAACGGTGCACTTTTACTTTTCATGGTAAACCATGGTACGGTGCAATTCGACTATTCACCTTGCATAATGCACCATGGTATGGTGTAATTCCATTATGCACCACGCACAATTCACCTTGGTATTGTGCAAATCAGCTATACACCTTGCACAATTCACCTTGTTATGATGCACTTCCATCGAGCACTATGGCACGTGCACCTTGATATAGTGCACTTCGACTATGTAGTATAAACCTCGGTATCGCGCACTTCGACTATCTACCGGGAACTTTGCACCTTAGTATATTGGACTTCCACTATGCATCATGTATGTTAGTATGATGCAGTTCCACTATTCACCATGCATCGTGCACTATAGTATGGTGCACTTCAACCATGCACTATGCATTTAGCAACTTGGTACGACGCACTTCATAACACACTATGCATCGTGCAGCTTGGTACAGTGAATTTCCACTATGTACCTTGCACTTTGCACCATGGTACAAAGGTAATCTGTCATTATAAAAACCGCAACTTTGTGTTTTTCACATCCACCAAGCGCTATACTCTTTGAACTCTGGTATAGTTCACTTAGACTATCCACACCGCACCTTGGAACGGGGAACTTCCACCATCCACCTTGCACTTTACTTGTTCGTACGGTGTACTTCCACCATGAACCGTACACCTAGATACAATGTACATCCGCGATGACCCATGAATGGTGCACATTAGTGCATTACATTTCCACTATGCATTCTGCAAGTTGGAATGTTGCACTTCCACCATGGACTACGCACCATGCAGCTTGGAACAGTGCACTTTTACTTTTCATGGTACACCATGGTACGGTGCAATTCGACTATGCACCTTGCATAATGCACCATGAAATGGTGTAATTCCATTGTGCACCATGCACAATTCACCTTGGTATTGTGAAAATCAGCTATACACCTTGCACAATTGACCTTGTTATGATGCACTTCCACTGAGCACTATGGCACGTGCTCCTTGATATAATGCAGTTCGACTATGCAGTATAAACCTTGGTATCACGCACTTCGACTATCTACCTGGAACTTTGCACCTTAGTATATTGGACTTCCACTATGCACCATGTATATTAGTATGATGCAGTTCCACTATTCACCATGCATTGTTCACTATAGTATGGTGCACTTCAACCATGCACTATGCATTTTGCAACTTGGTATGACGCACTTCATAACAAACTATGCATCGTGCAGCTTGGTACAGTGAACTTCCACTATGTACCTTGCACTTTGCACCTTGGTACAGTGCATTGTCATTATAAAAACTGCAACTTTGTATTTTTCACATCCACCAAGCACTATGCTCTTTGAACCCTGGTATAGTTCACTTAGACTATCCACACTACACTTTGGAACGGGGAACTTCCACCATCCACCTTGCACTTTACTTGTTCGTACGGTGTACTTCCACCATGAATCGTACAGCTTGATACAATGTACATTCGCGATGACCCATGAATGGTGCACATTAGTGCATTACATTTCCACTATGCATTCTGCAAGTTGGAATGTTGCACTTCCACCATGGACTACGCACCATGCGCCTTGGAACAGTGCACTTTTACTTTTCATGGTACACCATGGTACGGTGCAATTCGACTATGCACCTTGCATAATGCACCATGAAATGGTGTAATTCCATTATGCACCATGCACAATTCACCTTGGTATTGTGCAAATCAGCTATACACCTTGCACAATTCACCTTGTTATGATGCACTTCCACCGAGCACTATGGCACGTGCACCTTGATATAGTGCACTTCGACTATGTAGTATAAACCTCGGTATCGCGCACTTCGACTATCTACCTGGAACTTTGCACCTTAGTATATTGGACTTCCACTATGCACCATGTATGTTAGTATGATGCAGTTCCACTATTCACCATGCATTGTGCACTATAGTATGGTGCACTTCAACCATGCACTATGCATTTAGTAACTTGGTACGACGCACTTCATAACACACTATGCATCGTGCAGCTTGGTATGCTGAACTTCCACTATGTACCTTGCACTTTGCACCTTGGTACAAAGGTGCATTGTCATTATAAAAACTGCAACTTTGTATTTTTCACATCCACCAAGCACTATGCTCTTTGAACCCCGGTATAGTTCACTTAGACTATCCACACTACACTTTGGAACGGGGAACTTCCACCATCCACCTTGCACTTTACTTGTTCGTACGGTGTACTTCCACCATGAATCGTACAGCTTGATACAATGTACATTCGCGATGACCCATGAATGGTGCACATTAGTGCATTACATTTCCACTATGCATTCTGCAAGTTGGAATGTTGCACTTCCACCATGGACTACGCACCATGCAGCTTGGAACGGTGCACTTTTACTTTGCATGGTACACCATGGTATGGTGAATTTTGACTATGCACCTTGCATAATGCACCATGGTATGGTGTAATTCCATTATGCACCATGCACAATTCACCTTGGTATTGTGCAAATCAGCTATACACCTTGCACAATTCACCTTGTTATGATGCACTTCCACCGAGCACTATGGCACGTGCACCTTGATATAGTGCACTTCGACTATGTAGTATAAACCTCGGTATCGCGCACTTCGACTATCTACCTGGAACTTTGCACCTTAGTATATTGGACTTCCACTATGCACCATGTATGTTAGTATGATGCGGTTCCACTATTCACCATGCATTGTGCACTATAGTATGGTGCACTTCAACCATGCACTATGCATTTAGTAACTTGGTACGACGCACTTCATAACACACTATGCATCGTGCGGCTTGGTACGTGCTGAATTTCTACTATGTACCTTGCACTTTGCACCTTGGTACAGTGTAATCGTCATTATAAAAACTGCAAATTAGTATTTTTCACATCCACCAAGTACTATGCTCTTTGAACCTTGGTATAGTTTAGTTAGACTATCCACACTGCACCTTGGAAAGGGGAACTTCCACCATCCACCTTGCACTTTACTTGTTCGTACGGTGTCCTTCCACCATAAACCGTACACCTTGATACAATGTACATTCGCGATGAGCCATGTGTGCACATTAGTGCATTACATTTCCACTATGCATTCTCGCAAGTTGGAATGTTGCACTTCCACTATGGACTACGCACCATGCACTTGGAACGGTGCACTTTTACTTTTCATGGTACACCATGGTACGGTGCAATTTGACTATGCACCTTGCATAATGCACCATGGTATGGTGTAATTCCATTATGCACCATGCACAATTCACCTTGGTATTGTGCAAATCAGCTATACACCTTGCACAATTCACCTTGTTATGATGCACTTCCACCGAGCACTATGGCACGTGCACCTTGATATAGTGCACTTCGACTATGTAGTATAAACCTCGGTATCGCGCACTTCGACTATCTACCTGGAACTTTGCACCTTAGTATATTGGACTTCCACTATGCACCATGTATGTTAGTATGATGCGGTTCCACTATTCACCATGCATTGTGCACTATAGTATGGTGCACTTCAACCATGCACTATGCATTTAGCAACTTGGTACGACGCACTTCATAACACACTATGCATCGTGCGGCTTGGTACGTTGAATTTCCACTATGTACCTTGCACTTTGCACCTTGGTACAATGGTAATCGTCATTATAAAAACCGCAAATTTGTATTTTTCACATCCACCAAGTACTATGTTCTTTGAACCCTGGTATAGTTTACTTAGACTATCCACACTGCACCTTGGAAAGGGGAACTTCCACCATCCACCTTGCACTTTACTTGTTCGTACGGTGTCCTTCCACCATAAACCGTACACCTTGATACAATGTACATTCGCGATGAGCCATGCATGGTGCACATTAGTGCATTACATTTCCACTATGCATTCTGCAAGTTGGAATGTTGCACTTCCACCATGGACTACGCACCATGCAGCTTGGAACGGTGCACTTTTACTTTTCATGGTACACCATGGAACGGTGCAATTCGACTATGCACCTTGCATAATGCACCATGGTATGGTGAAATTCCATTATGCACCATGTACAATTCACCTTGGTACTGTGAAAGTCAGCTATACACCTTGCACAATTCACCTTGTTATGATGCACTTCCACCGAGCACTATGGCACGTGCTCCTTGATATAGTGCACTTTGACTATGTAGTATTAACATCGGTATCGCGCAATTCGACAATCTACCTTGAACTTAGCACCTTAGTATATTGGACTTCCACTATGCACCATGTATGTTAGTATGATGCAGTTCCACTATTCACCATGAATTGTGCACTATAGTATGGTGCACTTCAACCATGCACTATGCATTTAGCAACTTGGTACGACGCACTTCATAACACACTATGCATCGTGCGCCTTGGTACATGCTGAATTTCCACTATGTACCTTGCACTTTGCACCTTGGTACGTTGCACCGTCATTATAAAAACTGCAAATTTGTATTTTTCACATCCACCAAGTACTATGCTCTTTGAACCCTGGTATAGTTTACTTAGACTATCCACACTGCACCTTGCAAAGGGGAACTTCCACCATCCACCTTGCACTTTACTTGTTCGTACGGTGTCCTTCCACCATAAACCGTACACCTTGATACAATGTACATTCGCGATGAGCCATGCATGTGCACATCAGTGCATTCCATTTCCACTATGCATTCTGCAACTTGGAATGTTGCACTTCCACCAAGGACTACGCACCATGCAGCTTGGAACGGTGCACTTTTACTTTGCATGGTACACCATGGTATGGTGAATTTTGACTATGCACCTTGCATAATGCACCATGGTATGGTGTAATTCCATTATGCACCATGCACAATTCACCTTGGTATTGTGCAAATCAGCTATACACCTTGCACAATTCACCTTGTTATGATGCACTTCCACCGAGCACTATGGCACGTGCACCTTGATATAGTGCACTTCGACTATGTAGTATAAACCTTGGTATCGCGCACTTCGACTATCTACCCGGAACTTTGCACCTTAGTATATTGGACTTCCACTATGCACCATGTATGTTAGTATGATGCGGTTCCACTATTCACCATGCATTGTGCACTATAGTATGGTGCACTTCAACCATGCACTATGCATTTAGCAACTTGGTACGACGCACTTCATAACATACTATGCATCGTGCAGCCTTGGTACAGTTGAATTTCCACTATGTACCTTGCACTTTGCACCTTGGTACAAAGGTAATCGTCATTATAAAAACTGCAAATTTGTATTTTTCACATCCACCAAGTACTATGCTCTCCGAACCCTGGTATAGTTTACTTAGACTATCCACACTGCACCTTGGAAAGGGGAACTTCCACCATCCACCTTGCACTTTACTTGTTCGTACGGTGTCCTTCCACCATAAACCGTACATCTTGATACAATGTACATTCGCGATGAGCCATGCATGGTGCACATTGGTGCATTACATTTCCACTATGCATTCCGCAAGTTGGAATGTTGCACTTCCACCATGGACTACGCACCATGCGGCTTGGAACGGTGCACTTTTACTTTGCATGGTACACCATGGCATGGTGAATTTTGACTATGCACCTTGCATAATGCACCATGGTATGGTGTAATTCCATTATGCACCATGCACAATTCACCTTGGTATTGTGCAAATCAGCTATACACCTTGCACAATTCACCTTGTTATGATGCACTTCCACCGAGCACTATGGCACGTGCACCTTGATATAATGCAATTCCACTATGTAGTATAAACCTCGGTATCGCGCACTTCGACTATCTACCTGGAACTTTGCACCTTAGTATATTGGACTTCCACTATGCACCATGTATGTTAGTATGATGCAGTTCCACTATTCACCATGCATTGTGCACTATAGTATGGTGCACTTCAACCATGCACTATGCATTTAGCAACTTGGTACGACGCACTTCATAACACACTATGCATCGTGCAGCGCTTGGTACAGTGAATTTCCACTATGTACCTTGCACTTTGCACCTTGGTACAAAGTTGCACCGTCATTATAAAAACCGCAAATTTGTATTTTTCACATCCACCAAGTACTATGCTCTTTGAACCCCGGTATAGTTTACTTAGACTATCCACACCGCACCTTGGAAAGGGGAACTTCCACCATCCACCTTGCACTTTACTTGTTCGTACGGTGTCCTTCCACCATAAACCGTACACCTTGATACAATGTACATTCGCGATGAGCCATGCAGGTGCACATTAGTGCATTACATTTCCACTATGCATTCTGCAAGTTGGAATGTTGCACTTCCACCAAGGACTACGCACCATGCAGCTTGGAACGGTGCACTTTTACTTTGCATGGTACACCATGGTATGGTGAATTTTGACTATGCACCTTGCATAATGCACCATGGTATGGTGTAATTCCATTATGCACCATGCACAATTCACCTTGGTATTGAGCAAATCAGCTATACACCTTGCACAATTCACCTTGTTATGATGCACTTCCACCGAGCACTATGGCACGTGCACCTTGATATAGTGCACTTCGACTATGTAGTATAAACCTCGGTATCGCGCACTTCGACTATCTGCCTGGAACTTTGCACCTTAGTATATTGGACTTCCACTATGCACCATGTATGTTAGTATGATGCAGTTCCACTATTCACCATGCATTGTGCACTATAGTATGGTGCACTTCAACAATGCACTATGCATTTAGCAACTTGGTACGACGTACTTCATAACACACTATGCATCGTGCGCCTTGGCATAGCTGAATTTCCACTATGTACCTTGCACTTTGCACCTTGGTACAAAGTGCAATCGTCATTATAAAAACCGCAAATTTTTATTTTTCACATCCACCAAGTACTATGCTCTTTGAACCCCGGTATAGTTTACTTAGACTATCCACACTCGCACCTTGGAAAGGGGAACTTCCACCATCCACCTTGCACTTTACTTGTTCGTACGGTGTCCTTCCACCATAAACCGTACACCTTGATACAATGTACATTCGCGATGAGCCATGCAGGGTGCACATTAGTGCATTACATTTCCACTATGCATTCCGCAACTTGGAATGTTGCACTTCCACCATGGACTACGCACCATGCAGCTTGGAACGGTGCACTTTTAATTTGCATGGTACACCATGGTATGGTGCAATTTGACTATGCACCTTGCATAATGCACCATGGTATGGTGTAATTCCATTATGCACCATGTACAATTCACCTTGGTACCGTGAAAATCAGCTATACACCTTGCACAATTCACCTTGTTATGATGCACTTCCACCGAGCACTATGGCACGTGCTCCTTGATATAGCGCACTTTGACTATGTAGTATTAACATCGGTATCGCGCAATTCGACAATCTACCTGGAACTTTGCACCTTAGTATATTGGACTTCCACTATGCACCATGTATGTTAGTATGATGCAGTTCCACTATTCACCATGCATTGTGCACTATAGTATGGTGCACTTCAACCATGCACTATGCATTTAGCAACTTGGTACGACGCACTTCATAACACACTATGCATCGTGCAGCTTGGTACGTTGAATTTCCACTATGTACCTTGCACTTTGCACCTTGGTACAGTGCACTGTCATTATAAAAACTGCAAATTTGTATTTTTCACATCCACTAAGCACTATGCTCTTTGAACCCTCATATAGTTCACTTAGACTATCCACACTGCATCTTGGAAAGGGGAACTTCCACCATCCACCTTGCACTTTACTTGTTCGTACGGTGTCCTTCCACCATAAACCGTACACCTTGATACAATGTACATTCGCGATGAGCCATGCATGGTGCACATTAGTGCATTACATTTCCACTATGCATTCGCAAGTTGGAATGTTGCACTTCCACCAAGGACTACGCACCATGCGAGCTTGGAACGGTGCACTTTTACTTTGCATGGTACACCATGGTATGGTGAATTTTGACTATGCACCTTGCATAATGCACCATGGTATGGTGTAATTCCATTATGCACCATGCACAATTCACCTTGGTATTGAGCAAATCAGCTATACACCTTGCACAATTCACCTTGTTATGATGCACTTCCACCGAGCACTATGGCACGTGCACCTTGATATAGTGCACTTCGACTATGTAGTATAAACCTCGGTATCGCGCACTTCGACTATCCACTCCGGAACTTTGCACCTTAGTATATTGGACTTCCACTATGCACCATGTATGTTAGTATGATGCGGTTCCACTATTCACCATGCATTGTGCACTATAGTATGGTGCACTTCAACAATGCACTATGCATTTAGCAACTTGGTACGACGTACTTCATAACACACTATGCATCGTGCGGCTTGGTACGTTGAATTTCCACTATGTACCTTGCACTTTGCACCTTGGTACAATAGTTGCATCGTCATTATAAAAACCCGCAAATTTGTATTTTTCACATCCACCAAGCACTATGCTCTTTGAACCCCGGTATAGTTTACTTAGACTATCCACACATTGCACCTTGGAAAGGGGAACTTCCACCATCCACCTTGCACTTTACTTGTTCGTACGGTGTCCTTCCACCATAAACCGTACACCTTGATACAATGTACATTCGCGATGAGCCATGAATTGTGCACATTAGTGCATTACATTTCCACTATGCATTCTGCAACTTGGAATGTTGCACTTCCACCATGGACTACGCACCATGCAGCTTGGAACGGTGCACTTTTAATTTGCATGGTACACCATGGTATGGTGCAATTTGACTATGCACCTTGCATAATGCACCATGGTATGGTGTAATTCCATTATGCACCATGTACAATTCACCTTGGTACTGTGAAAATCAGCTATACACCTTGCACAATTCACCTTGTTATGATGCACTTCCACCGAGCACTATGGCACGTGCTCCTTGATATAGCGCACTTCGACTATGTAGTATAAACATCGGTATCGCGCAATTCGACAATCTACCTGGAACTTTGCACCTTAGTATATTGGACTTCCACTATGCACCATGTATGTTAGTATGATGCTGCCTCCACTATTCACCATGCATTGTGCACTATAGTATGGTGCACTTCAACCATGCACTATGCATTTAGCAACTTGGTACGACGCACTTCATAACACACTATGCATCGTGCAGCTTGGTACATTGAATTTCCACTATGTACCTTGCACTTTGCACCTTGGTACTGATATGCGCCGTCATTATAAAAACTGCAAATTTGTATTTTTCACATCCACCAAGCACTATGCTCTTTGAACCCCGGTATGGTTCACTTAGACTATCCACACCGCACCTTGGAACGGGAACTTCCACCATCCACCTTGCACTTTACTTTTTCGTACGGTGTCCTTCCACCATAAACCGTACACCTTGATACAATGTACATTCGCGATGACCCATCCAGGTGCACATTAGTGCATTACATTTCCACTATGCATTCTCGCCAGTTGGAATGTTGCACTTCCACCATGGACTACGCACCATGCAGCTTTGGAACGGTGCACTTTTACTTTGCATGGTACACCATGGTACGGTGCAATTTGACTATGCACCTTGCATAATGCACCATGGTATGGTGTAATTCCATTATGCACCATGCACAATTCACCTTGGTATTGTGCAAATCAGCTATACACCTTGCACAATTCACCTTGTTATGATGCACTTCCACCGAGCACTATGGCACGTGCACCTTGATATAGTGCACTTCGACTATGTAGTATAAACCTCGGTATCGCGCACTTCGACTATCTGGAGAAAAGGGAAAAGAAGAAGAGGAAAAAAAAGGAGGAAGAGAGACCCGAACTTGCACAAAGACCAAGACGAGAGAGTCGCCAACACCCGGGAAGAGGGACCCAGAAGAACAGAAGACAGACGATACCGCAACACACAGCAGGCAGACAGGACGGATCCCACAGACCGACGACCGGACGGGAGATCATAAAAAACGAAAGGTTTTTTCACATCCACCGAAGTACTATGCTCTTTGAACCACGGTATAGTTTACTTAGACTATCCACACCGCACCTTGGAAAGGGGAACTTCCACCATCCACCTTTACTTTTACTGTTTCGTACGGTGTCCTTCCACCATAAACCGTACACCTTGATACAATGTACATTCGCGATGAGCCATGCATGTGCACATTAGTGCATTACATTTCCACTATGCATTCCGCAAGCTGGAATGTTGCACTTCCACCATGGACTACGCACCATGCAGCTTGGAACGGTGCAACTTTTACTTTTCATGGTACACCATGGAACGGTGCAATTCGACTACGCACCTTGCATAATGCACCATGGTATGGTGTAATTCCTTATGCACCATGCACAATTCACCTTGGTAATCCCGTGCAAATCAGCTGTACACCTTGCACAATTCACCTTGTTATGATGCACTTCCACCGGGCACTATGGTTGGGTGACCTGGTTTTGGTGTTGATTAGTAGTATCACCCTTGGTCCTGCGGACTTTGTATGTATCTTGGAACTTGTATCTTGGTTACTTCCACTACGCACCATGTATGTTAGTATGATGCAGTTCCACTATTCACCATGCATTGTGCACTATAGTATGGTGCACTTCAACAATGCACTATGCATTTAGCAACTTGGTACGACGTACTTCATAACACACTATGCATCGTGCAGCTTGGTACAGTGAATTTCCACTATGTACCTTGCACTTTGCACCTTGGTACAAAGGTAATCGTCATTATAAACCGTAAATTTGTATTTTTCACATCCACCAAATACTATGTTCTTTGAACCCTGGTATAGTTTACTTAGACTATCCACACTGCACCTTGGAAAGGGGAACTTCCACCATCCACCTTGCACTTTACTTGTTCGTACGGTGTCCTTCCACCATAAACCGTACACCTTGATACAATGTACATTCGCGATGAGCCATGCGATGTGCACATTAGTGCATTACATTTCCACTATGCATTCTCGCAAGTTGGAATGTTGCACTTCCACCATGGACTACGCACCATGCAGCTTTGGAACGGTGCACTTTTACTTTTCATGGTACACCATGGAACGTGTGCAATAATTCGACTCATGCACCTTGCATAATGCACCATGGTATTGCAGGTGTGTAATTCCATATATGCACCATGCACAATTCACACTTGAGTAATGTGAAAATCAGCTATACACCTTGCACAATTCACCTTGTTATGATGCACTTCCACCGAGCCCATGGCACGTGCACCTTGATATAACGTGCACTTCGACTATGTAGTATAAACCTCGGTATCGCGCACTTCGACTATCTACCTGGAACTTTGC
Organism: Linum usitatissimum; assembly: GCA_030674075.2. Classification (NCBI taxonomy): domain Eukaryota; kingdom Viridiplantae; phylum Streptophyta; class Magnoliopsida; order Malpighiales; family Linaceae; genus Linum; species Linum usitatissimum. The sequence continues at coordinate 88,301 of JAUJYP020000222.1, forward strand.
ACCTTAGTATATTGGACTTCCACTACGCACCATGTATGTTAGTATGATGCAGTTCCACTATTCACCATGCATTGTGCACTATAGTATGGTGCACTTAACCATGCACTATGCATTTTGCAACTTGGTACGACGCACTTCATAACACACTATGCATCGTGCGCCTTGGTACATTGAATTTCCACTATGTACCTTGCACTTTGCACCTTGGTACAAAGGTAATCGTCATTATAAAATCCGCAAATTTGTATTTTTCACATCCACAAAGCACTATGCTCTTTGAACCCTGGTATAGTTCACTTAGACTATCCACACTACCTTGGAAAGGGAACTTCCACCATCCACCTTGCACTTTACTTGTTCGTACGGTGTCCTTCCACCATAAACCGTACACCTTGGATACAATGTACATTCGCGATGACCCATGCATGGTGCACATTAGTGCATTACATTTCCACTATGCATTCGCAGATGTTGGTATGTTGCACTTCCACTATGGACTACGCACCATGCAGCTTGGAACGGTGCACTTTTACTTTTCATGGTACACCATGGTACGGTGCAATTTGACTATGCACCTTGCATAATGCACCATGGTATGGTGTAATTCCATTATGCACCATGCACAATTCACCTTGGTATTGTGCAAATCGCCTATACACCTTGCACAATTCACCTTGTTATGATGCACTTCCACCGAGCACTATGGCACGTGCTCCTTGGATATAGTGCACTTCGACTATGTAGTATAAACCTTGGTATCACGCACTTCGACTATCTTCCTGGAAATTTGCACCTTAGTATTGTGGACTTCCACTATGCACCATGTATATTAGTATGATGCAGTTCCACTATTCACCATGCATTGTGCACTATCGTATGGTGCACTTCAACCATGCACTATGTATTTTGCAACTTGGTACGACGCACTTCATAACACATCATGCATCGTGCTGCTTGGTATAGTGAATTTCCACTATGTACCTTGCACTTTGCACCTTGGTACAGTGCACTGACATTATAAAAACCGCAACTTTGTATTTTTCACATCCACCAAGCACTATGCTCTTCAACCCCGGTATAGTTCACTTAGACTATCCACACCGCACCTTGGAACGGGAACTTCCACCATCCACCTTGCACTTTACTTGTTCGTACGGTGTACTTCCACCATGAACCGTACACCCTGATACAATGTACATCCGCGATGACCCATGCATGGTGCACACCAGCGCATTACATTTCCACTATGCATTCCCCGCAAGTTGGTATGTTGCACTTCCACCATGGACTACGCACCGTGCAGATTGGAACGGTGCACTTTTACTTTGCATGGTACACCATGGTATGGTGCAATTCGACTATACACCTTGCATAATGCACCATGGTATGGTGTAATTCCATTATGCACCATGCACAATTCACCTGGTACTAGTGCAATTCAGCTATACACCTTGCATAATTCATCTTGTTACGATGCTACGCACTTCCACCAAGACCTGTGGCACTTGGTCCTTGATATAGTGCACTTTGACTACGTAGTATAAATCTTCGTATCGCGCTCTTCGATCATCTACCCGGAACTTTGCACCTTAGTATTGTGGACTTCCACTACGCACCATGTAGGTTAGTATGATGTGTGCCCACTATTCACCATGCATTGTGCACTATAGTATGGTGCACTTCAACCATGCACTATGCATTTTGCAACTTGGTACGACGCACTTCATAACACACTATGCATCGTGCAGCTTGATATGTTGAATTTCCACTATGTACCTTGCACTTTGCACCTTGGTACAGTTGTACCGTCATTAAAAACCGCAACTTTGTAGTTTTCACATCCACCAAGCACTATGCTCTTTGAACCCCCGGATAGTTCACTTAAGACTATCCACACTGTACCTTGAAACTGGAACTTCCACCATCCACCTTGCACTTTACTTGTTCGTACTGTAGTACTTACACCATGAACCGTACACCTTGATACAATGTACATCCGTGATGACCCATGCACCGTGCACATTAGTGCATCACATTTCCACTATGGATTCTGCAAGTTGGTATGTTGCACTTCCACCATGGACTACGCACCATGCAGCTTGGAACTAAGTGCACTTTACTTTTCATGGTACACCATGGTACCTGTGCAATTCGACTATGCACCTTGCATAATGCACCATGGCATGTAATTCGATTATGCACCATGCATCAATTCACCTTGGTATCGTGCAAATCAGCTATACACCTTGCACAATTCACCTTGTTATGATGCACTCCCACCGAGCACTATGGCACGTGTTCCTTGATATACTGCACTTGACTATGTAGTATAAACCTTGGTATCGCGCACTTCGACTATCTACCTGAAGTTTGCACCTTAGTATACTGGACCTCCACTATGCACCATATATATTAGTATGATGTGTGCCCACTATTCACCATGTATTGTGCACTATAGTATGTGTTCCACTTCAACCATGCACTATGCATTTTGTAACTTGGTTCGACGCACTTCATAACACACTACGCATCGTGCAGCTTGGTACGTTGAATTTCCACACGTACCTTGCACTTTACACCTTGGTACAAGCAAGGTATGTCATTAATAAACCGTAACTTTGTATTTGTCGCATCCACCAAGCACTATGCTCTTTGAACCCTGGTATAGTTCACTTAGACTATCCACACCGCACCTCGGAACAGGAACTTCCACCATCCACCTTGCACTTTACTTTTTCGTCAAGCAGTACTTCCACCATGACCCGTACACCTTGATACAATTTACATCCGCGATGACCCATCCATGGTGCACATTAGTGCATTACATTTACACTATGCATTCTCGCAAGTTGGTATGTTGCACTTCCACCATGGACTACGCACTATGCACTTGAACTCTGCACTTTTACTTTTCATGGTACACTATGATACAAATGCAATTCGACTACGCACCTTGCATAATGCACCATGGTATGGGTAGTTCCATTGTGCGTAGTGCATAACACCACCTTTGTATTGTGCAAATCAGCTATGCTATACACCTTGCACAATTCACTTTGTTAAGTGATGTACTTTCCACCGAGCACTATGGAACGTGCTCCCCTTGATATAGTGCATTTCTGACTATGTAGTATAACCTTTGTATCGCGCACTTCGAATTCATCTACCCTGAACTTTGCACCTTAGTATATTGACTTCCAATATGCCCATGTATATCGCATGCTGATGCAGCTTCCACTATTCACCATGCATTGTGCACTATAGTATGGTGAACTTCAACCATGCACTATGCATTTTGCAACTTGGTACGACGCACTTCATAACACACTACGCATCGTGTGCATTTTGGTACGTTGAATTTCCTCTATGTACCTTGCACTTTGCACCTTTGTACAAGGCACTATCATTAAAAAAAAAACCGCAACTTTGTAGTTTTCGCATCCACCAAGCACTGTACTGTTATAACCCCGGTATAGTTCACTTAGACTATCCACACTGCACCTTGAAACTGGGAACTTCCACCATCCACCTTGCACTTTACTTTTTCGTACAAAGAAGTACTTCCACCATGAACCGTACACCTTTGATACAATGTACATCCGTGATGACCCATGCATGGTGCACATTAGTACATTACATTTCGACTATGCATTCTACAAGTTGGTATGTTGCACTTCCCACCATGGACTACGCACCATGCAAACTCTTGGAACTTGGTGCACTTTTACTTTTCATGGTACACCATGATACTGGCATTTGTACTATGCACTCGGCATATTGCACCATGGTATGTATCCCATTATGCACCATGCAGTCCTTGGTATTGTGCACCGCCCTATACACCTTGCAATTAAATTCACCTTGTTACGATGCATCTTCCACCGAGCACTATGGCACGTGCTCTCCTGATATAGTGCACTTCGACTATATAGTATAAACCTTGGTATCGCGCATTCTCGACTATCTACTCCGGAAGCTTGCACCTTAGTATATTGACTTCCACTATGCACTTTATATATTAGTATGGTGCAAGCCCAATTATTCACTCATGTATTGTGCACTATAGTAATGGGTGTACTCGCACACCATGCACTATGCATTTTGCAAATCCTGGTACGACGAACTTCATAACACACTACGCATCGTGCAGCCTTTGGTACAAGAATCTCCACTACGTACCTTGCACTTTGCACCTTGGTACTAGTATGCATGTCATTAAAAAACCGCAACTTTGTATTTTTCACATCCACCAAGCACTATGCTCTTTGAACCCCTGGTATAGTTCACTTAGACTATCCACACCGCACCTTGGAACGGGGAACTTCCACCATCCACCTTGCACTTTACTTGTTCGTACGTGTACTTCCA